>ML095406.1:0-10824 GCA_003697995.1 Taxidea taxus jeffersonii
GTGTGTGTGTGTGTGTGTGTTTAATATATATGTATGCCTATTCAGTCCAGGAATGGCTCATTGTTATGCAGAAATCACTTATGCACTTTTTAATGTAGAGCTTGTAATAGTTAAATACCCAAACCAAATAAGTAGAAGATTAAATAAATGACATAATATATACCTTGTTCATAAAAGCTTGGATCTGTAATCTTTAGACTGTCGCATGATTGGGAAATTGAAATTAGGATTTTATTCAAAGGACTAAGGAAGGGATTTAATGGGTCACTCTTTTGTTCTTATTCTTCTTGTGAATAATAATTTGTTCAAAAAATGTTATTCTAAAGCAATATTCAGAGGAATTCCCCAGCTATCTTGGCCTTAAATTATCATAATGGGTCTTCTGAGTATAGACTTATGAAAGACCAAGTGATCAAAGAATCTTTGGCCCAGATCTTGAGTAAGAACAATGAGACTGATTAACAGTCTGATACTGATACTGATACTGATAACAGTATCTTCATTTATTTTATTCCCAAGTGGATAATTGAAATACTCTTAGCAGCTGACAAAGCTCTCATGTTGGTTACCTGACCTACAGATAATTGTCCATTATGATAAAAATGGCCATGTGTAAGCTGCTAAAACTGGCCCATACCCAGAGAGTAAAGCAAATGCAACACAGAGTTCCAGGAGGAATTACAGCTATTATTGCATGGTAAAAGATGTATTGGTGGTGATCATTATCACATCTTCCTTCAGTCTATTTATATTGCCTCAGGGAAAATCAACTTTATTATGAAAGGTAATAATGAATTTTGATGTAAGCTTAGCCAAAAGGTAGCCCCAGTTGTACCTGTTATACTGAATGTGGTGTGTTAATTAGGTAGATCAATGTCACCTATATATATTGCAGACCAATAAAATCTTTAATGTCCAAGTGGAGTAAATACAGTTTTTTAAAGGAATAGAAGTATACAAGGGAACTGATTTTTTTTTTTCTTTAGACTAAGGATTTGATGTTTTTCACCTATTTTCTCCTATATGTCTGCTAAAATAGCTAAGTTCATATATGGGTTTTACATTGTAAACTTATTTGATGTTGCTTCCTTGGGTAATATGGTGATACAACATGTTCAAAATAGAATTTTCTTTGGAATCAGTAGTGTATACAAAGAAAATGTGGTCTATTTCCCAATGTATATACTAAGTCTATACAGATTTTTCCAAATAAAATAGGCTTTATGTGTTTTTATTGTATTTTCATATATTATCAGGGTTTTTCTTTTCTATCTTGCCCCCCTTTAAATGACTAACCAGTTAGTCCTTCACATTATTTTTTAAGCTTAGATGATAACTTAATGTGGAGATAATCTTTCTTACTAATGAATATAACTTTGTATCTATTTTATGTTCATTTCAACTAGCACAGATCCTAGCTAGTCAAAGATTCACAGTTCTAAAGATAACTATAGCACATATGCATGAACAACAAGTTAAGCATTCCACTCTAAAAAGAATTTACATATAGTTTACATCAATTTGTGTTTACATTTAAAAATCAGGACTGAAGAAAATGCAGATAGTTTTATTTTTTGCTTTAATGCAGGTCCTTTAAATATAGACACAATTTGCTTATTGAGAATTACCACTATATACTAAGATTTTATGTCAAAACATAAAGAGGGGGGCACCTGGGTGTCTAAGTGGGTTAAGCCTCTGCCTTCAGCTCAGGTCATGATCCCAGGGTCCTGGGATCGAGCCCCACATCGGGCTCTCTGCTCAGCAGGGAGCCTGCTTCCCTCTCTCTGCCTGCCTCTCTGCCTACTTGTGATCTCTCTCTGTCAAATAAATGAATGAAATCTTAAAAAAAAAATAAAGAGGAAATATAGCAGAATATTTTATGCAAGTATTAGTAAAGACAAAATCCCAGAATACCTTTAAGATCAATTCAAATATTTAGTTAATATCTGACAAGCATTAGAGCAGAAAGTTCTCAAAGTTTTAACTTTTAAACATAATAATCAACTCTAACTTACTCTGTCAGATTTCAAAATTTCAAGCTTTCTAATCATTTTTAACAACTTTCATATATTTGTATAAATTATGAAATATTAACCATTAGTGCAATGAACAAATAATTAATAGTATCTTGATTAAAATTATCATATATTTAAATTTTATTTGCTCAAAATATAATATATGACTTATTTGTTACTATAAAGGGTATAATAATATAAATCAAAAAATAAAATTAACCTGGTGATTGTTACAGGAGAAAATATTTTAGGAAGCTCATAAAAATGCTTAAAATGTATGTCATTTACAATTGTCAAGGGAGATACAAGAGGAATCAGCTGAGATATACTAAAATTAGTTGCCACTGAAATGCAAAAGTTATCTTAGAGAAAATGTATGTTAATTTTTGTTGGCATATAATACATTATTATGTTAACAACTGAAAAAAAACACACTTTGATCATCTCACAATTTCTGTAGGTCAAAATTCTGGGCATGACTAATTGGGTTCTCTGCTCTGTGTCTCACAAGGTTGCAATCAAGATATCTACTAGGTGGCATTCTCACATGGAGTTCAAGGTCGTTTATCAAACTTATTTAGGTTGCTAGCAGAATTTAGTTCTTTGTGGTTGTAGAGCTGAAAATCCCATTTTTTTGTTGGCTGCTGGCAACAGGTTGTTCATGGTGACATGCTTAATATGTAGAATGATCTACTTTCAAGGATGGCCCTCAAAGACTTTGCTCTTTGTATATATAGTCTTGGCCAAGCACTATCCTGGAAATGTGGGCTCAACCCAATCACCTGCTTCTAACAAATAAAATACAACAAAATGAGGCAATGTCATTTCCATGATGAGGTTAAAATGTCTGTTATACTAGCTCTCTCTGCGGGAACTATAATTAAACAGGATGATATATTGAGAGATGTTCTTTGGGGAGGTGCACCTTTGAGTTCCTCCTTCAGCAAGGAACTGAAGAAGGCCCCTGGTCAAAGTTTAGGAGGAACTAAATCATTTAAACAGCCATCTAAGCCAGACATGGATTTCTGAAGCACAGAAACTGGGAGGTGGAAAATTTTCATGTTTTAATGAAGTACATTTTGGAGTAGTTTATTACATAACAATGTATAACCAATACAAGTTGTAGGTATACATTCATTCAAATGGTAACAGTTACACTCAGTTTAATAATTTTTGAGTGCTCTGTAAAATGACATTTTTGCATTTACGTGGGATATTTTGCATTTGATTTATCCTTATAATGTATTCATAGAGAGAGCAAAAGATACCTTTTATATTAAATTAAAAACTATTACCTCCAAACTTGGGTCAATGTTATATTTGTTGTATTATTGAGAAATTTTAAGGATAAGCAGATATTTTAGAAACATATGAATTTTGGAATTTACTATACAGATGTTTTCCCATTATGATGTAAAAACCATATATATCAGAATCACTTGGGTTTAGAGTTACTGGAAAAAAAATACTAAAATGCAGACCCAATATCCTGTGAAATAATCTCTGTAGGTATTGTCAAGGAATATACATGGTGACTTCCCCATTCCAAAGTAGTCTTTCTAACCAACAAAACCAAAAGTCACTGCCATTTATTTTTATTTTATTGATCATGTTGCAAAAGGGTGAGTCACATCAGAAAATAAGTTCACATTTTTGAGTGCTTATTTTATGAATTAACATAAGTGAAAAATGAGTAACTTTCCTAAAGGTAGTATTCAAAATCACTGCTCATTTTTCTTTTTGTCACAATGATTTCAAATATAAAATGATGACCTAAATAAAGATTAATTTTATCTGTTTTTTTCCAAGAGTAAATGAAATATGTATTGTTTAGAATACTGATGGAAAAAAAATTAATGTCACATTCCATAATGTTAGAAAATAAAGGTAAAATGTGGATAACTCTTCACACTAAACCAAAAATATAACTTAAGGGTGCCACCTGCCTGTCTTTAAAGTATTTTTTGTTAAATGTATTTTTTCTGTTCTATTTTTGTAGAAAATATTTTATAAGTTTGATATAATATTTTGGCAAATAAAGATTTACTTTAATATTTACATGTAATTCTGATAGGAATATAAACATATAATTAAATAAGATTATTTTCATTATTTTTTCAAATTTTGCTTTTACAATGCTGTAATGAATATTCTTATCTTACTATTTTATACTTGTTTAAGTAATTTTTATGGATATATCATAAAAGTCATGTTTAAAAGCCACCATGAGACCTCCTTTATTTCCAGTAAGTTTCTACCAAAATTTCTTTGTCCCTCTTGGAAAAACAATATCTTTGAGTGGTAAAGCCTGGAGCTTGAGAGCAGGATTCAGAATATGCATCTTAGCTAACATTTAGCTGGGTAACAAATTTATTGAGTCTTTTAATACTTCAGTTTTATTTTTTGTAGAGTGATTCTAATGATAATGCCCACTCCCTCAGGTTAGTGCTTAAGAGTAAGTAAGAAAGTTAATATATATAAAGTACTTAGGTTTGATCTGGAAACATGGAAGGGACCCAATAAATTTTGATAATCACTTTTATTGAGGTCATTATTGTTGAAGTTATTATTCTGGTTGTGCTCTTCTTATCTCTTATACCTAGTTGTACACTCTTTAGAAATAGGTTTTGGGGATTCTTAATCTTCATGATCTAAAGCATCTTAGGACTGCAACTGGATATAGGTGGAATTCAATAAATGTTTCTTTAAAAAAAATATTTTATTTATTTATTTGGCAGAGGGAGAGACAGGGAACTAGGGAACACAAGCATGGGGAGTGGGAGAGAGATATTCAGGTTTCCCGCAGAATAGGGAGGCTGATGTGGGGCTCGACCCCAGAACCCAGGGATCATGACCTGAGCTGAAGGCAGATGCTTAATGTCTGAGCCACCCAAGTGCCCCAGTAATTGTTTCTTTAAATGGATGTTGAGAAAACATTACTCAACTTTGATCCAAATTCATTTTGCCTCTACGATTACAAGAGGTTCTAACTGATTAAAAGGGAGCTCAGCCTGATTATAGTCTTGAATTAAAAGTTTTCTAGGAGATGCAAATTATTGCAGTATGTAGTTTTGAAAGTCCCCAACTTGGCACCTTACTCTCCACAGGTAACCACTTTAAAATCTTTCAATATGTATTATTTATTTATGTAGTTTTATATATATACATATGTTTAAAACTATTATATATAGTTTTATTTATATAAACAGATGATGATGATAGGTAGATAGATAATAAATAGATAGACATATGATAGATAGATGGATGGATAGATAGATAGATGCAGATTGTCTTGGTTTCTTGTTTTATTTTCTCCAATTTTACACATTGTTTAGTAATTTTCAGCTATGGAAAAAGTGTAATAAATCTACTTTACAATCCCTTGCCTGTTCCAGTTGACTCTCTTTCCTCTCTAAGACTACCAATAAAAATTACATCACAATTTGATGCCTAGATTTAAATATTGTTTATGTAGGGGTGCCTGGGTGGCTCAGTCACTAAATGTTTGCCTTCAGCTCCGGTCATGATCCCAGGGTTCTGGGATCCAGCACTCTGTTGGGCTCCCTGCTCAATGGGAGAGGAGAAATACAGTTAAGGGTTTCTAATCCCCCTGCTTGTGTTCCCTCTCTCAGTGCATTTCTCTCTGTCAAATAAACAATTTTAAAAAATTAAAAATATTGTTTATGTAAATATTGTTCATTAGTATCATCAATGTTATAATTTTATTTCTGTTGGGTTTGCTCTGCCCCCAATCTTTGGACTAATATGTGTTTATTGCTATTATTTAGCATTTAAATCTTCTTACATAAATTTTCTTTGCAATTTTTCAACTGTAACTCCTCTCAATAAAGGCAAACATGTAAATTAAATGATTAATTCCAATATATTCTTGGAATCATCTTTCAATGGTCACTCTGCCTTTATTCTATCTAGACCTTTGCTTACTAGACTTACTGCACAAAGACTAGATGCTCTTCTCACCATCTTCAGGGAAAATCTTTTTATCTTTCTTTTCCTTCTATCTTGAATCCTTTATTCACTGGATCTTATATCTCATTCTTAAATTTTTGTTGTTGTGTTTGCTTATTTTTTGTAGAGTATACATCTCACTGTGTTATGTTAAAGGAAGAACTTGCATATTGTAAAGTTCTTTTATTACATATTTTCTGGTTGGAAATAATTTTTCCTTAGAAATATAAAATACTTATATTATTTTATTTCCCATTTTGTTCCTGTAAAGATTTATGCCATTTAAATCACAATCTTTGCATGAAAATATATTGCTTATTTCTTCATATTTCTGTTTTTGTTGTTACTTTCCTGGTTTTCACATTGCAATATTTAGGTCCCTTCTCTATATTTGATGTTTATTATTCTATTACACACACACACACACACTCACACTCACACTAGGATTTTTAAGTTATTATTATATTAGACGCAGAGTGGGTCTTCTCAAGCCAGAAACCTAACAAATTTGCTTTTGATGTATTGTAACTATTATTTCTTGGGTGCATTTTGTCACTCAAAATTTCTCATTTTCAGTTCTCAAACTCTCATTGGTTGAATAATGGACCTCCTGAAACTATTCTGTTCTTGCCATTTTTCTACTATTTTTTATTACTTTCTGTAAGATTTCCTTAACTGTATTTCTCCTCTGAATACTTGTTTTCTGTTTATTATTTCTTGTTTGTTTTTCATAGGAGAGACTTTCACATTTGGTGTTTCTTGGTTGCTCATTTATAAAATGGTGACTGGGAACTTGTCCTGGGTTTATATGCATGTATTATGTGGTTATGAAAAGTCCTATGAGGCAACTGAGACATTTGACTGAAGAGGAGTCCTCCAAGTGACAAAATTTAAAGAAAAATTGTTCCAAACAGAAATATTTCAAGGTTCTGCATGAAAGTTACAAGCCCAGCTGTGCCACTGAGTGTCAGAAGGGGACTAAGAATTTCATTTTACATTGTACAGATTAGAGGTCAGCAAATGATGGCCTATGGGACAAACGTTGCCCACAACATATTTTTGTACTGACTACAAGTTATGGATGGTTTTAATATCTTTTGATGATTAAAAAAAAAACTCAAGACTATCTTATAGCACAGGCAAATTTTATGAAATTCAAATGTTTTGTCTATAAATATTTTTATTATAATCCACCTAAATTTATGTGTTTATATGTTGCCTGTAGCAGCTTTTGCCATACAACATCAGTTGTACTAGTTGAGTAGTTGTGACTGAGATTATAGTTGAGTTCTCATTGCTTCACACTGCTGTTGGGCTTCTTAGAAATTGCAGTGTTGTAGTTATAACTTGGCAACATTTTGAATGTCATATATAACATAACACATTTTTTCTTACATGTATTATCAGTGCATATCTATCATGTAAAAAGAAAAAGTGGAGTTCAAATGTCATGTTTTTAGGCACAGTGGAATATAGATTATTTTGTTTTATAATATGGCAAAGCATTTTAGTTGTTATGTGAGTATCCTCTAGCTGGGCTAAAATAATGCACTATACAATGACATTACAAGAACAGGCATTTATCACAGTATTCCCGATTCACAAAAAAATGAGCAGAAAAATTGGAAAAGTTAAAACAAAATATTTTATCACAATAGAATTTCTACACACACACACACACACACACACAAGCACACGTGTGTGGTCAACATAAAGCTGAAACCAAAGTATGTTTCCAAGTGACTCATTTGTTAGCCAAGCAGTGAAAGCTATTTACCTATGGTTGCCTTAATTAATATTTAGTTGCAAATGCTGAAGAAATGTGTTCTGAGAAAATAAATTGTTTAAGACTATTATACTCCCATTAGAACAGTGGCTTTACCAGTTGAAGACCTCAAGAACAACATCAATAGGCAATTAAAAGACAAGTAGAATTTAGAGTGATTTTTATTTTGGGTATTGATGAATTGATTGTTGTTCCCAATATTATCCAGTTGTTTTGTTTGAAAAGTCAGTGCTGAAATTGAAGTGATTGAATAATTAGCCTCTATGAATAGACTGTATGGAACAATTATAATCAAGAAGTTGAGAAAACATAAATTAAGTACCATCTGAATTGGAATTTGCTAAGACAAATTACAATTAATGGGGGAGAAAAGATGTGTGCATAATTGGACAAATGTTAAAAACTGGCAAGATTTTAAGAAGTTTAATGTTTATGTTTTTTTTTAAGATTTTATTTATTTATTTGGTAGAGAGAGTTCACAAGTAAGCAGAGTGGCAGGCAGACAGAGAGAGAGGAGGAAGCAGGCTCCCTGCCAAGCAGAGATCAAGCGGGACTTGATCCCAGGACCCTGAGATCATGACCTGAGCTGAAGGCAGAGACTTAACCCACTGAGCCACCCAGGCACCCTAATGTTTATGTTTATTCATCGGGTTAATTATTAGAAGGTAAATATGAGGAAATTATTTGAATCTCATGTGTAATTAAACATAGGGGTCAGGGGCACCTGAATGGCTCAGTGGGTTAAAGCCTCTGCCTTTGGCTCAGGTCATGATCCCAGGGTCCTGGGATGGAGCCCCACATCGGGCTCTCTGCTTGGCAGGGAGCCTGCTTCCCTTCCTCTCTCTCTGCCTGCCTCTCTGCCTGCTTGTGATCTCTGTCTGTCAAATAAATAAATAAAATCTTAAACATAGGGGTCAGTGGTGAGCTTCATTTGATCTTATGGACTTAACCAACCTTAACTCTATACATTTTTGTCAAAAATAGGAGTTAAATATTTGGCCTTGCCCTAATACTTAGCTGTGTTGAGAAGTTTTAAGTGTTATTTCAACTTTTTGGGCTCAGGGCTGAGATTGAAATTTTTATGAAAGAGAAATGCTCTCAACTACTACTGTCAGACACTGAATGTCCTTGGAAACTAGCTTTTCCTGCAGACTTGATAATATTCTTTAAATGAATTCAACCTAAAATTACAAGGCCAAAAAAAAAGTTCTAATGTACACAAATTATACTACAATAATGTCATTTGGATGAAAACTATGTTTGAATCACCAGTAACTTCAGATGCTTTATATACTTGCCATGCTGTTAAAAGCTAAAGTAAGGGGTGCCTGGGTGACTCAGTTGGTTAAGCATCCGATTCTTGATTTCAGCTCAGATCATGATCTCAGGGTTGTAAGATTGAGCCCTGCCATCAGTCTCAGCACTGGTCATGGAGCCTTGTTAAGATTCTCTCTCTTCTTCCTCTGCCCTTCCTTCCCCCAACTCTTAAAAAAATTAGAAAATAAAAAATAAAGTAAAAAGTGAGGCCAACCACTCCTCACCCCATTTACAGCAGACATATTTTCTGAGCTCAAACTAAATTTTTTTTTTCAGATCTCCATGAAAATGCAAAGGAAATTTCCATATTTCAAAACATTTAACTATTCAAATGAAGAGCTTCCACCTAACTTGTAATTGGGAATGATTAATCTGCAATATAATGATGTGCTAAAAAGCAAATATCAATAGAAGAACCTAAGAGAATTTGGTGTGTGCCTTCCAAGTCTTGAATAAGCTTAGTGAAAATCATATACTCATTGATTTATATCAGTATCTCTCAGTCCTTTCTTTGTGAAAAGACATTTTCAAAGATGAAATACAAAAAAATCTCATCACATATCGTCATTAACAGATTGGCATTTGAAATATTTTTTTGATGATAGGGAATACTAACCTTGAATTTTAATTAAGTGGAATATTACCCCTAGTTTGCTAGGAATGCCATACACAAGCACCACAAACTAGTGGTTTTTAACAGCATTTATTTTCTCTGCCATTGTGGAGCTAGAAGTTCAAGATCAGGGTTTTGCACAATTGTTGCTTTCTGAGGGCTGTGAGGGAGAATCTGTTCCAAGTTTCTTTTCTGGTGGTTTTCCAACAACTATGGTGTTCCTTCAGTTGTAGAGATATCACTGATCTCTGACTGGTGGTCATAAGGCATTCTCCCTGCGTGTATGTCTGTCTCCATTTTTTTTTCATTTTATAGGGTTATTACTCATACTGGATCAGGGCCCACCCTAATCTCATTTTAACTTGATTACTTCTGCAAAGACACTATCTTCAGATGAGGTCACTGTCTGAGGTAACTGAGAGATATTAAGGCTTCAATATATGATTTTTGGGGAAAGACAATTCAACACATAACTCTTTCTCTGAAAATGAATTCCATTCTTATTAGAACTATATTATAAAATTCATGCTCCATTTATTGTTACTATTATTATTATTATTATATAAATGTCACACACTATACTTGATGTAAATGTGTTATATATTAGTGCTATCACTTGTTCTTCTATATATCTGGTGATTCAGTTTACCCCGATATGCATTCTGCATTTGTAGAAAGAAATGAATACATAGCTGGAAAGTTCTATGGAGAAGACTCAGTAGGTTGTTTCTTTATGTTCAATCATTTTCCCTGATTAAACTCAATTCTTCCATCTTCCAACTACTGTACCTAGGGTTTGTAATTCTGAAGATTTTCTTGGGTTATTATACACAAATCACATCTACAGTTATATATATATATATATACACACACACACACACACACACACACACACACACACGTGTGTGTGTGTGTGTATTGCATTCTGTTAAGTCATTTACCATGTATACACTTTTCTGTCATCTGCCCATCTGCCCATCTGCTCTGTTGTACCCAGTATCATATTAAATTCTCAATGAAGCAATACTGAGATAGATATCAGGGGTGGAAAGAAATGGCCAGATCCTAGTACTCCCACATGCTTAATTATAGTCTGGAGGTAGCCTGAGGATAGCATGACC
>RCUC01067774.1:0-13679 GCA_003697995.1 Taxidea taxus jeffersonii
CCCCCCCCAACTCCACCCCAGGGGAAAGGCTTGGAATCTAATCACTTACTTCCCCATGCCTTTTAGGAAGGACCCAGAAAGAAGTCCTGGGCCACATGGAAGAGATGCTGGCCCCTAGCTCCAGAGGCTAGGGCCAGGGTTGGGGCTCTCAGGCAGAGTGGACAGCCCTCCTAGGACAGCCAGGCTCAGTCCCAGGGAAGGAAGAAGTGACCCCACCCACTCACTGAGGACTTGTATTTCCTCCTGGGGAACACTCACGCTGACCAGACTTGAGGATGGATTTCAGACTTTGTGAAAAAGTCCCAAATGGGGAGCTGAACCCCAGGTTGTCATTCTGACTTTGTCACCAACTCATTTGGACCAGTCACTTTCCCCTTGGCCCTCAGTTTCCTAGAAAAGTAGAATTTAGAACTACTAAAAATCATCCAGTCTAGGAATGACAAATACCCGGAATGTCTCCCATGACCCAAACCCCTCCATGCCATGGGTGGCATCAGTAGCCCATCATGACTCCACAGTAGCCGTGTCCAGACGGGGATACTTTTGCACAAAATACTCTGTTGAGATAATGATTCATCAACGTAGATTCATGAAAAGAAACCTATCACCAGCCCTGATCTAACCCTAGGACTTCGCTACATTGATAAAGAAAATGAGAGGAAAAACTCTTCTCCTAATCTCCTGGAAGGAAATTTGGAGGTCGAAACAGGGGAAGCCACAGCCATGGCCTTCTCCTTCCTCACCCTGTTTTCATCCAAAAAAGACAAGCTGGTTTCATCTTGTTTGCAATTTCGGATCAACTGGCAAGAACTGAACAAAACATCATGTTGAGAAGACTCCCCACGACCATGCCCGGGCTCAGTAGGAAAGGGTATCATGATCAATTACCAACATCTGCCATCAGCACAGGTGTGCAGAGCCAGCCCAGGCCTCATTCTAGCCATGTTTATACTGAGGGTGAATGATGCACTTTACTACACATGCAAGATAACAATCCTGAGCCTGGAACAGGAAATACGCTTTTGCCCAAGAGTCGAGATGCTTTTGGTTGAGTATCAGGAGACATATAGGAACCTATTTGTTTATTTTTTTTTATTTATTTTTTTTATTTGACAGACAGAGATCACAAATGGGCAGAGAGGCAGGCAGAGAGAGAGGAGGAAGCAGGCTCCCCACGGAGCAGAGAGCCCGATGCGGGGCTCGATCCCAGGACCCTGGGATCATGACCCGAGCCGAAGGCAGAGGCTTTAACCCACTGAGCCACCCAGGCGCCCTTAGGAACCTGTTTAAAATGCCACTGCCCTCGGGGCACCTGGGTGGCTCAGTGGGTTAAGTGTTGGACTCTTGATTTCAGCTCCGGTTATGATCTCAGGGTTATGGGATCGAGCCCCACATGGGGGTCCCTACTGGGTGTGGAGCCCGCAAATTTCTCTCTTCCTTCTGCCCCCTCCCTGCTAATGTGAGCTTTCTCTTTCAGCTCACTCTTTCTTTAAAAATAAAAGGAAAAAAAAAAAAGAGAATGCCACTGCTGTATAATAAGTAATGGAAAAAACAAAAACAAAAACAAAATTAGAGGGGTGGTGGGTGTGGGAATGAGTAAAGTAAGTGGTGAAAGAAAAACAAAAACAAAAACAAGCCACTGAGGAGATAAGTCCTGGGCTCAGCAGGCAGCCAGCACTTCCTCCCTGCCCTTGGGACCCTGTAAAAGGACATTTCTATTGCTATTTCAGTTTGCACACAAGAAGAAAATGGATATAGTATCCACACTATATGATTCCTTTATGCAATAACACCAAAACAACCACGCTCTAATAATAATAATTTACTGAACACCTTCTATGTGTCAGGTACTGTGCTTGGCTCTTTACACAAAGTGTATCCAATTCTCTCAACATTGCTGCAAGGAAGGTTGTGTATCCACACTTGACAGATAAAGAAACAGACACTTAGAGATGCTATCTGACTTGCCCAGTATCACTCAGGTAGCAAACCAGTAAGATTTGAGATATTTCTGGCTGACACCAAAACCTCTCCTCTTTGTACTAGATATGTTTTCAATGAAAATAAAAGAAAACATGGTCTCTATGAATAAGAATTGCATATAACTTTGGGACGGGAGCAGAACAAATGGGAAATTGGTACCCGAATTTTGATAGCGTTTCTTCCATCCCTTACTTCTTAAATTATGCATCTTCTTTTCTATCAAATTTAAAGCTCACACATGCATACCACTCAGATGTCTAGGTTTGGTAAACAGATACTATGAGTATTTTATTTAAACTTCTGAATGCTCTTTATTAAGACTTTCATTCTTTTATCTTTTACCACGAAAGCATTAAGCCACCACTGAAAGAAATGGAAAAAATACAAATAAACATACAGAAAAAAATAAGAAATACTCCCAATTTCCTAATCCCCCTCCCCCCTATAGTCATTGCTAATACTCTGGGATACAGGAGTCCCTCCCTTATCTGGGGGAAGATATGTTCCAAGACCCCCAGTAGATATGTGAAAACCAAAGATAGCACCAAATCCTATACAATCAAAGTTTTTCCTATACATACATACTTATGATAAAGTTTAATTTATAAATCAGGCACAGCTAGAGAGTCATAACAATAAATGATAATAAAATAGAACAATTATAACAATATACTGTTATAAGTTATGTGAGTGCAGTCACTATTTCTTAATATCTCATTGTTCTGTACTCACCTTTCTTCTGAGGATGCCAGGAGACGGTAAGTGCCTGCGTGACTGAGATGAAGGGAGGTGAATGATGTAGGCGTTGCGATGTAGCATTACGTTGACCGTAATGTCAGAAGGAGGATCATCTGCTTCCAGACCAAGACTGACCACAGGTAACTGAACTGTGGAAAGCAAAACCACAGATACGGGGCCGGTGACTATGTTCCCTGGCAGAACTTTTCCGTATGTACTTTGTTTACGTGGAGAATTCACACTGCAGTACAATCTATTTTTATTATCTGCCTTTTCCTTCATGATACCTCACATTTTTTCAACTACTGCATTACTTTTTTGTTTTGAGAGAGAGAAAGAGCGAGCTGGGGAGTGAATGAGGGGAGGGGAGAGGGAGAGAGAGAAAATTTCTGGTAGACTCCCTACTGAGCACAGAGCCCTCTGTGGGGATCAATTTTTACCCCTATGAGATCATGACCTGAGCTGAAATCAAAAGTCAGATGCTTCACAGACTGAGCCACCCAGGTGCCCCCAGTCTACAACGTCACTTTAACTTATTGATTCACAGTGCCGTGTGTGGATGTATTATATTTTACTTAGCCAATAACTACTAGTGGGCATTTAGGTTCTTTCCAATTAAATGTTATCATCACAAAAAATATTATAACTAAACCTTCGTACCTCTTCATGGTAGGTGATTTCCTTAGAAAAATTCCCAGAATTTGAGGGTCAAATATATGAATACTTTGAAGGTTTTGTTACCTAATCCAAATTGCCGTCCAGAAAAATTTGTATCAACATACCAATTCTATCAGCTTCTCTAGGTCTTTGCCAATATTGGACACTGCAGTTTTAAATCTTTGTTTCTTAACTCTTGTGAACATGAAAACAGAGGGATGCACTTTGGAGGGGTCCCCTGGGGTACTCCATGTGTCACAGGCCTTGACTGTGAAAATGGACCTGTTGATTTATCCAAGTGGACATGTGTTAGCATCACTTGAAAAGAAGGCACCAATATACCACCTCAGGAGATGATACTCCCCCACACAACAGCATTTCCTAGACCCAGATATTATACACTGTGGAGTGCTGCCTCCCCAGCCAGAGAGCAAGGGACAGGATCTAAGCTATATTTGTCTCTGCAATGTGCCAGAGCCTCGTGCAGAGCCCTGCACACAGGTGATAAGTCTGAATCTACTGTCTTCATTTCTGTCAATGATGAGATCTTGGAGGTGAAAGCATCCAGCCTGAGGTTCCTCTGGAAAAACCAGAAAGGGTGATGACTTGGCTTAAGGGAGCAGGCTTAGGGCCTCCTGCTTTTTTGGGCAAATTCCTTAAATTCTTTAGATTCTTTAAATCTACTTGCCTATTCTGGGCGGGGTGGGAAGGACAAGACTACTGACTCCAGAAGGCTAGTTTAATTAATTAATGAGACAAGGCAATTGAGGAAGCCTTGCAAATGGCAAGTATTATACTCCTGTTTCTTGGACTCTTCTTTTAGCAGACACTGAGAGTTGTTTTATGGATGTCCCTCACCAGGGCAAAAACGCAAATTCAGAATTGCTTCCAACTTTTCTCCTCCTTCTAAAGCTCCCAATCAACGATCAAGGTTAGGGTGTTTGTGAAAACAGACCTGAGCTGGAATCTTGGCTTTACCACTCTTTAGCTTTGTGATCCTGGGAAACTAACCCAAATATTCTGAATCTCAAGTCTCCTTAACTGTAACATGAGGATAATAGTGTCAACTACACAATGGAAATCAGATACCCCAGTCTGAGTCCCAAAGTAGATTATATATACAGAAGAGCCTGACCCAGGCGGGAGGTACAGAAGGAACTCAAGAAATTTCTCCTTTTCTCCAACCATGAGAAGTAGAACTTTCCTATCAATCAAACCCAGTTTCCTATCTGTAATTTTTTTTGTGTAACATATCACCCCAAACTTACTGGCTTCAAAAGGCAGCCACGCATTTCGCTCAAAATGCTGTGGGTCAGCACTCGGGCTGGGATGGGCTGGCTGGTTCTCCTCGGCCTCCTCTGGGCTCATCCATGTGGCTGCAGTCAATGAGCAGTTAATGGCGTCACCCACATGTCTGGTAATTGGCTGCATATCACCAGGGACAAAGAATATAACTGGGCCACGGGTCTCAACTTCTAGAAGGCTATTTGGGGCTCATGCACATGGCAGTAAGTGTATATTTCCAAGAGTAGCAAGAGGACAAGTCACTGTGTACAAGTAATACCCTTGTGGCCAAAGCCAGATGATGGTCAATCCCAGGTTCAAAGGGTGGAGAAACAGACCTTGCTTCTGGAAGGGAGAAGCTCCAGTGTCACACTACATGGGGTTTACATACTGGGATGGGGAGGATCCATGGAAATTTTTGCTATTGCCCTCAGAGGCAAGTGCTTCTCCCATGCTGTCTGCACCCTATTACCCAATGGCTCACACAGAAAGTAAATCTCCTCCATGAATGTCAGGAAAGTCTTCCATAACTTTGCCAGCCTTCCCACAAATCAGTGCCACCATGGTGCCATGATCTCCAGCCTAGAAGCCTGCTAGCAGGAGGCAGAGACAAAAGAACAAATGCTTAAATTATCTGATGAATGTCAGATACATTAAACTAATTTATGTAATAATGTAAGCACAGTGATGGGAAGGTAATATGAGAGACATAAATTATACATTATTATTGT
Source organism: Taxidea taxus jeffersonii (assembly GCA_003697995.1). Taxonomy (NCBI): domain Eukaryota; kingdom Metazoa; phylum Chordata; class Mammalia; order Carnivora; family Mustelidae; genus Taxidea; species Taxidea taxus. The sequence goes on from RCUC01067774.1 coordinate 5,394, forward strand.
CAGTTCTAGCACTTATCTTAGTAGCGTGTCAAAATACATCCTGATACGTTAGCATTTATAGAAATGAACAAGTGCTTATGCTCGGGGATCTGGCAGTGAGAAGCGGGGTGTCATTTGCATGTATGCACCCAGCCATCATTGTCTTTCCCTGGAATGATAAGGTAATGAGAAGAGGGTACCCAATATTCTTAGCTCCCCTAGACAGCCTTGGGCTCCGATCCCCCCAGCATGAGTTCCAGGGTATGATCAGAGTGGGAAGCCATGAGAGAGCATGGTCTTAGTGTGAGACTGACAACTTCCCAGCTACTTGATCCAAGTCATTTCGCCTCCCCAAACCAAAGTTTTCACATCTGTGAAATGGGAATGATGAATCTATCTTTAAAAGACTGCCATAAGGATAAAATGAGATTGCTTTGTTTTTCTTCTCACTGAGGTGCCTCATGGGTAGTGGCAATAAGAGATGCACCTGAAGCAATCTTAAACAGTGGGAGTCTGGAGGAAAACCATCCTGATCATCTGAAGCACAGTTAACAACTGCCTGTGACCGTGATTTTGTCTATTTTCATTCTATTCACAAGATACCGCCCAATGTCCCCTACTCCCTGTTGTATTATGGCCAAACTATAATTCTCACGCCCAGAGTATAACACCAGAGTGTAACACTGACAGCAACCTCGTAGGGCTGGCAAGTCCTTCAGGGAACTATGGTTAATCTTGGACCCAACCAGGGCCTGGTCTCTGAGATTGATAAGACTCAGGATCTGAGAGACTCAGAATTGTCCAGACATTAAAGAAACTAGGAAGTAGGACAACTCCTACTAGGAAATATGGCCCTGAGGAGGGAAATTCAGCACAAGGGTCGGGCAACCATCCTCAAGAGGGATGACTCAAGGATGACAGCCCATCCCAAGGGAATCAAGGGTAGGCCCCAGCTAAGCCAAAGCCAAATTCTGAGCATAGACAATCCCTGGAGAGGGGAACTGAGAGGAGGAACAGATAGAAGTTTAGAGAGCCCCAGGAGGAGGACCAGGCACAGTCCCCAGAAGCTTATCACATCTAGCAATTAGAGGTGAACCAAAGCTGCCGCAATCCTGCCTGCCCAGTGTATCCTCTGGTCTGGATGCCTAGGCAGGCTGAATCTACAGTGAGGACACAAGAACACTGAGTTCAGAAGGGGGAAGTTAGAGAAGCAGAATCTAAAGGTGAGAGAGCAGCAAGAGCCTTGAGGTTGGAATCTGGACCCCTGAAATCTATCTCCTTTCCCTTCTCCTTCCTTAGGAGCCCCACTGCCTGGGCCTATGATTCTTCCCAGGTTCCCATCCCTGCTTCTTCATTCTGAACAGCAGCTAAAAGACTCATTCTCCTCCTAGCAAGAGGAGCCTATTCCCCTTCTGGATCTGCTGCCTCCCCAGGGCCGGGACTAGGGCAAGGTAGCCAGGGAGCCTGGAGCACAACCTACAAAGAGGTGCTCTCTCTCAGGAGAGTGCAGGTAGAGGCCCAGCACCTGGCGGGGGGTGCGGTGCCTTCCTCAATGCTGCACGCTGCTTTATTCCCTTGCTCCTCCTAGTCCTGGCCCTGAACCTCCACCATTCCCCACTCCCAGGCCTGTGGGAGAAGTTCTGGGGTGGCAGTAATGAGCATTCTTCAGGACCACAGCACATTCTTGCCCTAATAGGACATAACAGGGAAGAGGAGAGCCACTCAGATCCCTACCTGGACAGGAATACCTTCTTTTGGTTCCTTGTGGTCCTTACGGTAGTAAGCAGAAATATGTATGCATAAGTCCAGTCCTGCTCCTCCCCACCCAGGAGGCCTCCATGACAACCCCATCACCCATGGATCACAGCCAACCTCCTTAACTTGGTGCTGAAGGTCATTGTCTGTTCTAGCTTTTAGCACACTCTATTGTGACCATTTACAGTATGACCGGACTGGATGGTGACCATCTCCAGGACAAACATTACTCCCTTGCCAGTACCTGGCACATAGCTATCTGATGAGTTACTGAGTACCTCTTCTGAGCAGGGGCTATGCCATGTGCTGGGTATACTACAGAAATCGTCTTGGACCAAGGCCCTGCTTCCATGGAGCTTACACTCTGGTTGGGAGATACAAACAAAATACAAATTACATATATAAGACAACCACACAATAACATGCGCTAAGAGCACAGCGCCCGGCGGAGAGACAGTGAGACAGAGTGAGGGACGCTGTTTTAAATGGATTGATCTTATTGGTAGAAGAGAGACTTCCTTCTGATGGATGTGTTCTGCTTGGTGCAGCCAGACCCACATGTGACTTTCAACTACTGCATGTGTCAGCAAACCACATTCCCAGGCCACGGACAGCCTCCATCTCCTGTTTTTGTAAATAAAGTTTTATTGGAACACAGCAACTCCTGTTTGTTTGCCTATTGTCAATGACCGTTTTCATACTACGATGGGTGAGTTGAGCGTTGTGACACAGACTGTCTTTTTGCAAAAAAGTTTGCTGACCTCTTATTTAGAGACTCTTGCCACATAACACATAGGCAATTGCAGATTGCCATGTGAACAGACCCTAAATCCTATGGTAGAGATTCTCTCCATGTCATTCCCTTCCTGGAAAATAGGGATAGTGCTTTCTGCCACTCAGTCTTCCCAGGCACTAGGAATGTTGGTAAATGATCACAGATCCCTCACATCCTGAGGGGGCAAGAAGGTGGAGGTGCCGGTCAAGCAGGCTCTGGCTGGTAGGGATGCCAAGCCCCTTTTCATCTGATCTACAATCCCCCTGACACCCAACTGGCAATATCATTTTCCCTATCTCCCCGCAAAGCCAAGCAACTTTGCCCACCCATTTGCCATTCGACAAAGTCTTTTAAACAGATGACTTTTAATAAGTTAATCCATTCATTGTCTGGAGCTCTGAAAACTGACATAAAAGCACAATGACGCCTAATTAAACTTGTTCTGTGAAAACTAATTTGTCAAACCCAGAAGCACAGTTCATAGATAAATGCTAATATTTGAAAGTCAAATTAAAGTTGAAAAGGTTTGTAATAACAGTTAATTAACTCTTGTTTTGTTTTCCTTCACTGCAAACTGGAACCAACTGCATCGCGGGCGCCTCTTTAACATTTTGGACCACAAAGATAAAATTCAAAGCTTTGAGATACGCCTTTGATGTTGGTATTCTCTGCAGATTCGATATTATTTTAAGTCTCTTTGTTTAAAAATTCATTTTTATTATCCCTGCATGAAATGCATGGCAATTCCCCAAATAACGAGCCATCAGTGCAATTAACATCGTCGATCGACACCAGCGTCCTGATAATTAATACAGACGCACTGCCTCCCCAGCGAGAACTGTGAGGGCTTGATTTTTCAGAGCAACTGTTCATTTACAGACTCAGCTTCGACCTAATGAAAATGGATTGTGAAACTTTAATGAACAAGACTTTGCTGTCATAATAATAAAGACTTTGAAACAACGCGGCGGCCTCCGCAGCAAACGTCTGGCACTGTGCTTGTTGCTACGGTACATCAAACCAATTAAGCTGTATGATGAATATTTACACCGAGGTTTTTTTCAACTCTATGACATAAGATAAACTCGTAAAAGTGAGCATTAATTCTGCATCAACAGTTTCTGACACGACATCGCGGCAAAGACGCATCCGCCCAGCCAAAAGGCTGTGTCTGCCCACCTCTGTTTTGTCTTAATAAATGTCAACAAAGGATTAGAGCGCTCTGAAAATCCAATTTGCATACACAGGTTGTGAGTACAAGTGCAAAGAAAACAGCTTCCTTGAGGTGGATATATGCGCACGCACTTGTGTGTGTGTGTGTGTGTGTGTGTGTGTGCGTGCGCGAGTGTGTGTTTTGCTTGTGGGTATGGTAGTACCCAGGTGGGCCTGCCTGTTCTGTATGTTCACATCTCTGTGCCTGGGGGAGAGTGTCTGCCTTATGCACATGGCTCTGTGGTGAGGAGAGAGTAGGTGTAACCGTGCGCGAACTCGTTTCTCTGTGCATTTATCATATTTGTGTACACATTTCTATATTTGAGAATGTACATGGGGGAATGATTTGTTGGGTTTGTTGGGGTTTGTAGGACTATTCGTGTATCCATTCAATGATTTTTATTGAGCATCTATTACACTAGACAATGTGAAATTACAATGGTCATAAAATCTCTAAAAGCATCTCTACTCAGGGAACCATGGTCTGATGGGGGACTCTCTATATATGCATTAATATCCAATCACAGTAAAGCATGTCAAGTGCTCAGACGAGAAAAGGGAAGGGTATCTGGGCTGTGTATAGCAGAGGCACAGAACATAAATTAAGGGAAATTAAGAAAGACTTTTCAGAAGAAGTGGAACTTAAGCTGGACTTGAAGATAAGGAGGAGTTAGCCAGGCAAAGAAAGGGAACCAGAGGAAGAAACTGCATCTGGGTGCCTTTGTGCGCATGTGTGTACTGTGCCCATGGCAGCTGGATCTTGTCTGGGGTCTGTGCACATGTGCCTGTGTGTGTGTGTGTGTGTGTGCTCTGTGAAACACATGCCTGTGTGTACTTCTGTATGTCCAGGTCTTAGTGCCTGAGAATCACAGCATTCTGTGGCAGGAAATATCTCAAAACCAGGCACCACTGCTCTGGATTTTAAATGAGGCAACCAGAGAGCAAAGGGCCATGACCTTGGAAGGCTCAGGGCAGCAACTCTGGATTTAAAGAACTGTTACCCCCATGTCTACTCTAACCCAAGTTTGCAAGTCAAGCTTTCACATTCCCATGATTGCCTGAGGTTCGGATTTACAGATGCACTGAACTTCCCACAGGCTAATGGAAGATAGATTCACCCTCTGATTTTGAGCACAAGCTCAGTAGCGTAGGAACTTTCAGGTCAGGGATTTCCAAACAACCTTATGCTACAAGAAGAGTATCAGCCATAGATAAGTCAACCAAAGGACAATAACTCCGGAACCTAGCTGTATTTCAGCCATACACAAGTGTGCACATGTGTGTGGACACAGCAGCACAACTCTTGACACTAGGTGTGGTTAAAATAAAAAGTCAAGAAGTTAGGGTTGCTACATAGCTGCTTCTGTGCCTTTCAGACAAGCTGCAAAAGAGCAGTGGAAGATTCTACAGTTTGCTTTCCAGTTGGACAGTAGGCCATAACTTATATAATATGTGTCCTGAGCGCATCCAGGTACTTGGAAGAAAGTAATCAAGGTGGGAACCAGCCAAGAGAACTGTCACAAACCCATGTTTTGTTTTGTTTTTTTTTATCCATGGGGAACCCTCTGGCATCCAGAAACTCATTTTACTCACAAAATTCTTGGATGTTCATTTCCCAAGCTACAGAAGAAGAGAGGCAGTCAATTAAAATCGTAGAGGAAGCTACTATTCACAGATGCATGAACAGGAATGATGAGGTAGAAGTGTGTTCCGGTACCATTCATCATGGAGGCAAAGAGTCCTACCCACCTTCCCAGGGGAGGTCTGAGCACTGGTTGCTGTTCATAATGAAGACCCCAAGTCCCTAAGACAAGGTTAAATCATACTGTTTCCTCTGGTGAAGAAAGATATAAAGATCTGGAGCTAAATAATTTTTTTAAAAGATTTGATTATTTAAAGTATTAACCCTTGACTATCCAGAAAGTCCAACTATCCAGGTTCAGATTCACTAGCATATACTGAGTGCCAACTAGGCACTGGACTAGATATTTCCACCAGTTGATCTCATAGAGTCCTTATAATCCTAAGAAGCAGAATTTACTGTCCACATCTTAGAGATGAGGAAATTGAAGCAGAGAGAAGTTGGGTTGTAAAGGGCAGGGACACTTCTTTGGTTCTTGCTCTAAGTACTTCTTAGGGAACAACAAATTGCCCCAGGGTTCCAGAGACAAGAGGTCTTACAACAAACGCTTACAACATCCCCATACTCAATCAGCAGGCAATGTCATCACTGTTTGGAAGGCCCTCTTCCCTCTGCATTACCCAAATCCTCTGTCAGCATCATGGTCCCAGCTTGGCCTTCCTTTGAGGAGCAGTAGAAATAGGGACTTCATGAAGAAATATATTAGTTTCCTTGGAATGATGTATCAGAGGACACAGACACCTCTGAGACACCAAAAGGGCTTGGGGAAGGAAACTGACATTTCTGCTTCCCACCCTGTGTTTGCTCAGTCTGTACCACCTCCCTGTCAACATGTGCATCCATAACATGCATGTTACCGAATTCCCCTATGCTGTGTCTGACTCCACACAAGTTTATGGTCTGCTCTTCATGACACAGCAAATGGGTAACGGAAGTCCAAGAAATCTGAGATGCAGAGGTTTAGAAAGTTGCCCACAGTTATAAAACCTGAGTGGTAGTGTTGGGATTTGAATGGAGGATATCTGACTCAAAGTACAGTATTCTTTCCACTATATTCTGCTCCCTCTGAGAATTAAGTCCCTGGGCCCCAAGGGGTTTGCACATCTGTGAAGGTCCTTCCAGTTTGGGGTTCCCAGTATAGAAAAAAGGGTTGATTGTCTTTTATCAAGGGTAAGTCGGCAATTCAGCTCCCTGATCCTGGAGTCTCCTAAACTTCTAGAATGTGGGGAGATCTAGTTCTGTGCCTCCTGAAGGCAAAAGGGCCTCATCTAGAGACTTAGCCAGTCTAGAGACTTAGGACAGAGACTCCTAAGGGTCTATGGACCTCAAGTATCATCTTATCTAACCTCTTTGCAATATCCCAGGGACCTGTATTAAAAAACTATCAGTGTTCGAGGTCTGGCTGGCTCAGTCAGTGGGGCATGTGACTCTTGATCTCAGGGTTGTGAGTTTAAGCCCCATTCTGGGTGTAGAGATTATTTAAAATAAAATCTTAAAACAAAAACTATCAGTGTCTCCAAATTTATCCCAAAAATCAAATCTTAAAACAAAAACTATCAATGTCTCCAAATTTATCCCAATGAGGGTTATTCTATCTTTATAGAGAGTTATTATGCAGAATTAAACTAGAGCTAAAATCTGTCTATACAGTTTTTTTTTTTACCCTTTTATCTAACAGGGAGTCCTTCCTCCATGGGACCCCTTTTCTATTCAGAGAATGAAATCAATAAAGACATATGCTCCTTTTCAGCAGCATATGCCTGGAGTCTGTTAGTGGTTTTGATTCTCCTCACTGAGCTTCAGTGGATCTCAGACTTGCAGACCACCAGTCCCTTAGACTGGTGCTTAGCTTTTGGATGATCTGAGTGGCTCTCTCTGCAGCCAGGCTGAGGGGCAGGAGGGAGGATGTGCTCAGGTCAGGCTCTGGTCTCTATTGATTCTGCTTATCAGAACCTCCAAGAAAATCCCATTCCACAAGGCCTTTCCTCCATCCTCCACAGTGGGATCTAGGACCCCTGTGAATCATCACCCCCAGGAACCTAAACCTAAAATATATTGCATGTTTAGCAAAGTACCTGGGGAGGAGTGCCCACTGAGTATATGGCACTACTATTACTATTTTTGTTGTTGTTACCTGGCCATAGGATCCCAGGGTAATTAGCAGGGGCAGGAACTAAGGCTCACAGAAGACACGACACTGCCTTTAATGAACATAAATTGTGCTGATAAGGAAGTCTGGTTTCTAATTACAGTTTCACCATTAAAGATGAGATGGAGGAAGAGAAAGATTTTGAGAATAAGGGCCACAAGGGAAAGCACCGTTTCTACCATGCCTATAATCATCAGGCACACTGAATTGAATACTTGCAATAATCCTGTGAGGGTTTATTTACCCCTGCTCTAAAGATGAGGAAACTGAGGTTTTAAGAGGTTAAGTACCTTGCCAAGTTCCCATAACTGGTAAACAATGGGATTGAATCTCCATAATCCAAGAGTCCTTGAGCCCCTGTTATTAACCATGAGGTGGTATTTCCTGTCCCTAAATTGCTGGGTGAGTTCAGGCAAGACACTTGCCCTCCCCATGGCCCTGGGTTTTCATAGCTCCAGTAAGCCCAAGAACTGACTTGAGGAAGGCAGTGGGGGTTCCTGGGGAAGTCGAATCTCTCCCACTGGGCATGCCAAGCTCCACCTTCCTGCATCTGAATTCCCTCCCGGAGGCCAGGGCGGCTCTCAGGCTCATCTGAACATGCAAATCAGAATTAATTATTCAACACTGGGTCTACTTTGCATACCAATTCCATTTTCTTCTGTGTGGGAAGGTTCTCCCCCCTTTTAACAGTTTAGAATAATGTGCATCAGACCTCAAAAATAAAAACAAAACTTTAAAATTAAAAAATGGAGGAAGAAGGGATTTTTTTTTTTT
>RCUC01067814.1:0-32078 GCA_003697995.1 Taxidea taxus jeffersonii
TACGTCCCTGTGATTTAACATCAGCTTTTCAAGAAAAATTTTGGTCCTAATATACAATTCCAAAGTAGACATGTAGATATATCTAAAGTTAACTGTGTTTTTAAGAACCAATAAACTGGCAGAACATTCTCACATTTTAAAATTAAAATTAAGCCTTTAAGGATAAAATCCTTAGGATTTTATCAGGAAAAGAAATTCGTGACTTAATCACTAAAATTGGTCACACTGTATAAAAATCCAGTTATCATCAAACGAATACTAAGATTTTTAAGTGAAATATTAATTGATTTAGAGTTTGAATATATTAAATACTATGCTTGAAAATGTTGAAAATTTGAGAATTGACCTACCCATTTAATACCTGGCCACTTAATACTATGAACTTATTTGTTTTAGATTCAATTATCCCTAATGATGTAACTATCCCACAAGGACTTGGCACCTGAAAAGTATAATACATTTTAAAAGATTGTTAAGAGTCTTAAGGTCACATGGCTGGCACAAAGCAGAAGCAAAATTTGAACCCAGATCCTTCTGTCAGTAGAGCCCATGATCTTTCCACAGGCCACAGGGAGCTACTCTACATATGTCTTAAAGTCCTGTCAGGCCTCACCAGTGTCTTGATCAGAGCTAGCAAACATTCACTGATTTATTCAAAATTTGTTCATCTCTTCCATATGGACTGAATCTAGGAAAGACAAATTCTGCCTTATTACTGAACCAATAAGAAATCCTCAGAGGTAATGGAGTTATGTAAGATTATTCAGAAATTCTTTCCTTATATGAAATATAGGAAAACACATTGACAGAAAGCTTATTTTTAGAGTCTATCCTATATATAAATATAATATGGATATGATTTATCTGAAAATCTAAATACTCTGGAATCCTGATATAATCTTCTTTGTTTTTAGACAGAATTTGCTATCAAGTAGGCCTGCCTTAGACCCTATTCAAACATATTTATTTAACAAATGTTGTAAGGTCCTCTTCAAAGATACATCCCAGATAAATTTGTTGTGGTGTGCCAAAAAACATCGAAAGGATATGAGCTCCTTTCCCTTTCTCCTATCTTGAATGAATTGCCAAATATATTCTTTGCTTGAAACAAACCTAAACCACAAATGCTTGTCTTTCGTGGGTAAAAACTAAACTAAACTAAGCTTCCAAGTAGCCATAGCCTCAATTTCTCACACACTTTGTTGGCACACATGCTAGATGAGGGATATCACTCAAGAAACTTGGCCATACTTTCTTAAACACTTAAGATGTATACAAGTCCTCAAAAGATAAGCCAATTGCCTTCTTGAGTATCCCACAGAAACATAACATCATCCCTAACAGGCCTATTTCTTACACATCACTCATTTCCAACTTGAAATATGAATGTGCATTCCAAATCCACTACAACCTGTGATAGACAACTAAGCAAACCATGTTCACTCACTGCTGACAATTCACAAGATGGCCGCAAAATTTACCTCTCAAGTTCTGCAATCTTCTTGTCTTTGTCATTCTTTTCATTCTCCACCTCCTTGAGGATCTCCAGCAACCGGTCAACTTCCGCTTGGGCCTTGCCACACTCATCACGGTAGTAAGAGGCCTCTTTATCAAGCTGTTTTATTCGGTCTGCAAACTCGGGGTTCATCCTGGAGTCATCTTCAATATTATGAGCCTTCAACATTATATTTTTAAAGAATGTAGTTAAAACAACAATTTAGAACAATAGGTAGTGCAGTCACCAATGGCCCAGAAATTAGCAATGGAGAAAAAATAATCATCAAGAATTATGGGTATACTGTCAGTTAAAAGGCAAAATGGAAAATCACACAATTCAGCTACTTTAGAACAACACTGATTTTAAATTATATTACAGTTTCACAGGAGAGTTTTTTTTATTGTTAATATTTTGTTGCATTAATGTTAATACCTTTAGGTTTTTTTTTTCCCCGCCAAGAAATGGGAGATGAGTGTGGGGAGAGACTGTGACATCTTTATTCCTGATGCTTTGCAAGCAGAACTAACACTATTCAACTCCTCACAGTTAAGGAAGTGATTCATACCAACAGCTTCCTTTTCCAGTAGAGAAACTGAGATAAAACAATATTAAATTATTTTTCCGAGAACTATTAAGAGTATATGTAAAGCCAGGTAACATGTAAGAGACTGGTTGACTGATGACTGAATACTTCATTCCACTGAGAAATTTCAGCAGAAGATGTAGGTTTAAAGAAAGACTCACAAGTGAGGAAGGGCTTTCCAGCTAACAGTCATACCCATAAATTCTTGTTCTCTTAAGTAAATTTAACCTGAACCAGGAGGAGGATGAGCTAATTCATGAACAAGCACACAGACGAGAATCTGCAAACACATGCATGGGTGGGTGGCAGCTTCTCACAGAACATACACAGGCAACAACACAGCAACAACACTGCAGAATAATTTGCAGCCAAAGTATTTGTGGTTTTGTGTGTCTGAAAGTGTATTATGGCTTTGTTTTTCCCAAAATAAACTTTTGGCTGAAATATTCTCAGACAGATGAAAATAACACTGCACTGCAATGTTTTGCCTACCCCTTGTTTCCCATTATTCCTAAATGACTTCTTCAAAGAGTAGGCAGGGAAAAAACAAGTAGTTTTAACAACAGTGCACATTCAACAGAGAAAGTTCAGAGAAGTCATATATGTATGTATCTCCAAAATCCATGTGTGAAATCATACAATGTTAACAATTTATTAGGATTTAGGTTGTTCTGCTGTCTTGCTATATAAACAGATGTTCATTGTGTTTTTATATCTTTTTGTTTAATTTCAGGGAAAAAACAAGGCAAGCAAGCTACAGCTACTGTGAGGTTAAATGAATCATGCATGGTTAGAAAAATTAATACTAATAAGTACTACTGTTACAAGGTTGACAGTTTTTGCAATGATTTAGTTGAAAAAATTAAAAAATTAGTATAAAAATAAATTTATTTATGACAAAATCATTTTTAGAATAATATTCTTGCATGTAACATATTATTTAAGCATGAGGATAGGAGGAAAACAATTTGCTTTCATGTTCTTTAACCTAAGATTTTTTTATCCAAGAAATAAACTCAAGTATGCAAAAAGAACTTGGAGAAATTTATCAATTCAACATACTACTATCATATACTAGTTTATTCCCTTTTACCAATATTTCTCAGAAAGCATTTATTTTTATTTACTTAGTATGTACATTAGATTTCATTCTAATAGATTAGTGAGCTTTTTCAGTATAATTAAAATAATCTGAAAGAGAATCCTGAGCCTATATGCCTTTAGAAGTTTATTCTTCTAACAATTTTATTTTAAATTGAAGTAATGAAAATTTAAATTTGTTAATCGCCACTTTTAAAATATAGGGTCGATATTCTAATTTAAAAGAAAATACTTCATATACCTATTTATATTTGTGATAAGAATCAATTCATTACTCTTGTATCAGAAAAGCACTGAAAATATAGTTTTAAAATTCCTAAGAAAAAGAAAACAAAATATAGATGTTAATTCTTTTCCACTTTTATGCCATATTACCATTATTTTATGGCAGCTGAAGAGCTTTTCATGACATCATCTCAAACAACCTGACCAACAATACTAAGATCTTTAAAAAAATAATTCAGGAACTGAACTAGAAACACACAATACAAATATAAATATGCTTTCATTGCATGTCTCTGATTTAAGATTCCTTTCTTGACTCTGACTTATAGATTCACAAAAAGCTAGCAGTTCATTTAGCCACTGTGCTTTGTTTTGGTTGGTTTTTTTCTTACGATTAAGACTATTAATAAATGGGTACATAATTACTATTCATAAGACTTAGATTCTAAATTTAGCCCTGTGTCTTATGACTACTCTGGGCAAAGGAGATGGCCTCTCCAAGGACAGAAAAAGCTACCATACAACAAACACAGGGAAGGTATTATTCATTTGTATTCTTATTATGAGTATTATTTTATGATATGCACCCTGCTAGTGGGGCTTGTTATACAGCTAAGTTAATAGGTTTATTTAGTTTCTCATCAAGATACTACATACGTCTTAGAGAAGCCTCCCTGTTAGGCTTACAGAAAAAGCAGTCTGTTAGTAGACGGGTATCTGAGCACATTCTTTATTTTAGCTCTGTGAAGAGAAGATAACCCAAGGCCAGCTTTCGACACTGGGTGAAATTAGATGAGTTGGTGGTAGTCTTTTCAATCGAACAAATGACTCATGGGATGTTTAGAAGTGCAGAAAGCCTAGGAAAAGACATGCCTGAATCTAGGCCACTGTTGGCCTCATGTGATATTAAAGTTAGATCATGTTATTAAAAGAGATCATAGCCATGTTTACAGTTAGCCTGGTATCTCTTAAATAATAGTTGTAGGTGCTAATGATTCTTCCTCTTAAAAGGAATAGGCAACCACAAGAATACCTTTGAGTTAAATATATCTCCGTATCAATGATAAGTGCCAGAATTCCCTGAAGGGTTATTAAATAAAAGTGTAAATAGATACCATTTAAAAATTGTTAAGTCAATAGAAGGCTTTAAGAAAGAGTCATACAGAGGTAGATGAGTAACAGCTGCTTCTGGGTCATCACTGGTGTCCAAGCAACGACTCAGGAGAGGAGAGTTTCTCATGACTGACAGCTGGTGAGTCCCTGATCCAACCCGAGTAGTGGGGGCAAAATTCTTATCTTTTATAAGAATTTATAAAAGATATTGCAAGTCACCACTTCTATTCAGCTTGAATCATTACTTTTCAGAGGATGGGCTGAAACTGTTAGCCAGTGTAGCATGAATGTGATATACTATGATCTACAAACATGAGGGTTATACTATACTAAACAAATACAGGAGGAAAATGAGCTTATACAGCAACACTTCCTTCCAAGTTATAAGGCCAGAGCCTCCTCTAAAAATGAAGTGAAGGAAGCACTTTATCAGCATTTAGCAATGCTCTTGGCTTTTCAAATTATAACAATGGGTTCTTTAAACTAGAATGGTAGCTCCTGATGGGGATTAAAAGTAGATAACAGAATTGGACCTAATATACTTTAGACACTGCGGGAAAAAAACCATATATATATATATATATATATATATATATATATATATATATATATTCGAATAATCATTATTTGAACAAATTCCTACCATGGCATTCTCACACATTCAAGATTTAAACTAAAAGTACACAGCAATTATTTCCCCTTATGGATCTGTTGATTTGAATTAGCTCCCCTAAAAGGTGAGGAAGCAACTGCCCATTTCATTCTAAGGCACATCACTTTATCCCCTCTCTCCATTAGTCAGGAATCTAACTCTTGAAAATGCAGATTGGTGTGGATTTAATGGTTTTAGAAGCTACTTATTATAAATATAAGGTAGAACACTGTCACTTTCAAAGACATCCACCAGTCACAAAACAAACAAACAAAAAAAGTCAATGAACCTTCTTTTCTTAATGTAGAGATTTAATTTTGCTGATTAAACCAGTCAGTTTAAAGGCAAATCCAGGTATCTGGTTCTGCCTCAACAGTATTTCTGTTAACTTTTAGAACAACTCTCAAGCATCTCACAGAAACACAGAAAGTTGGGAAAAAATATTTCAGAAATGTCTATATTGCATATTAGATCAGTAAGTTCTGAGGATCCCCCAATTATGTTTTCCTACATTTATAAGGAAATTTCCGCACAAATGGGAATAATCAAAACAAACTTTGGAGCCTCACTGATGTGGGCAAGCCTTGGAATTTGGTGTGAACTGATTTTGAAAGCCTGAAGCAAGCACAAAAGAGAAATTTGGCCATGACTTAGGACAAGTAGTACATAACATACCTAGGGGCTATTTTAATTATAGAATTTAGAACTATTTCAGGAAAGAAAGCAAAGTTTCAAGTTAATATTATATTTAAATTAAAGTTAAGAGCAAAAAGTGACTTAAGCCAAACCAGGGATTTCTAGTATCAATATGAAAAATCACAAGTTTATTAATAATTTTCTTATAAAGATTGGACATTGATTATTTTCAATAAAATTCTAGTTCATCATTCCAAGTGCCTAGAAAGGAAAGCATTAACTTTGGCCCAGAAACCTACTGTGAAACTGGCAGGGAATATTCAATTATAATATTATATTGCATTCTTTCTTTGAAATGGGGCCTAACAATTTAAAAAAATCATTTCTTTCAAAATAAACGAATGATTAGTCATGATCATAAAGCACAAGCAGAACACTAACTAATGAGTCTGATGGTTTTTCTTCCCTGTGCTTACGGGTTTTAGCAATACTTTGTTAAATTTATGCACAGTGAAAATATGATTCTTGATTGCAGCACTTTTGGGGGTTTAAACATTCCTTTCATATCTGAGCAGCAGAAGAGGGCATATAAACTACTTTAAACATTGTATTTTATTTCAATCTTCTAAGTTATTTCAAAACTTCTAAAAGAAGTTTCAACCTTCAAATAATTCTGAGTTATGAACAAACCTTACTTTTTAAAAATAAAGGTTTGAAGGGTAATTATAGAACTTTAACATATTATAAAATTTACATTTTATTTTAAATCTAATTAATACCAAATATAAAAGCTGAGCCGAAATAATACCTTCAAAATCTAATAATGATATATCTTTGAATCTTACCCTACTTAGTTCAAAGGAAACTTCTTTTACAACTCTAGCTAAGTACATCCAGAATACTCACAATTTTCATATTATAACAACTATTCCAAAATGAAACTTTTCTTATAGATGGAACAAATAGGATATTTTTAGTATATGTGCTGCTGAAGCAAGCACCAAATAGGATATTTTTAAATAAATGAACAAGTGTTCAAAATAATTTTTCTTTTGTCACACATATACAAAATAAAAAGAACCAACTGCATGCTTAACAGTTTTTAAGAGCATTTAAACAAAAATACAATTATAATGTACACCCTATTAACTATGGAATTTCATAAAATTAGCAAAGTAAAGAACTGAATTAATTATCTGGATGTTCTGAAATAAAACACGTGACTTCGAATCTTAAAAGTTATTACAAATATTACCTGAGTTCTTTAGCTACTGAAAGCCTGGAGCAAGCATGATGTGTGTGTGTTCGTGTGTGTGCATATGTTTGTACATGCTGTGTGCATGCTGTGAATTCTCTCTTAAATATTTGCAATTTTCCATTGTACTGGGGGGACTAGTCTATGAGTGAATCAAAGAATTTTCATAAATAGTCCCCGAAAATCACAAAAATAAACCACTGTACCTAAACACGGACTGTGAAAACATTTACAATGCAGTCCACCATGTCCTTGGGATTGCAGAGTCCTATGATGACCTATAAATCAGAGAGACCTCACTGAACATTAACAAGACTTTTTTCTCTCATTACAGGGGGAAAATGCTTGGTCTTTTTCTTGTAAACTGTTCCATAAAATGTGAGCCCTGCAAAAGATGCGTTTGCAGAAAAGACAGGATTTCAATGGATAGTGACCAGGCAAGGGGGGTAGACTCACATGTGTGGAAGTACATTAGAGTGTTCTCAATTATCACCTGGCCAGTCACAAAGTTGTCCTTGGTGCTTCCAAACCAGTCATTTGCCTTGCAGCAACAAGGATATTATACAATAAATTTAGGAGCCAGAAGCGCTAAAGTTTTATTAAAAATTTATAAGAGACCTCTGGATACCATCTCTGGGCATAATAACTACTAGGGCTACAGCAAAGACAGTATTTGAGACTGATGAATAAACCATATTATTTGTCTGGAATTAAGAACTAAGGAAGAAAAAAAATTCAACTGAAGATAACCTGCATAGTGTTTATAATGACAAGACAAAACTCCTCCAGGAGAAGAGACTGGTAGTTAAGCTGCAGAAAGGTAATTATTATAAGAAATAATAAGGATACAAAGACAAAATTTTAGATTCCTAAGAAATGGCATAACAGCATCACTTAGTACCTGGGTGACTAAAGTAAAAGTAAAGGAGTTTCAAAAGTAGGTTTATTTCTACTCCAGGAAAAAAAATGTTCCCAGGAAGACTTCAAAGGTCAATCTTTATTTACTCTCATTTGGTTTAGATTAATGGATATAGATCTGAGTGTAAAATGATCTTATATAATAAAAAACAATTAATTTGCCAAAATTTATACAGTGGCCTTATTCAACATAAACATACAATAATAAAAAGAAATTTCCTAGGTACCAATAACTGGTTAGAAGATGAAAGAGGAAATAGAGCATTCACCAAAAATTACCTCACATAAATTTTTAGTAACCTAAAAATCATATATATATACATACACATATCTATATAGATAGATATAGATACATCTATATAGACAGAGATATATAGTAATATATATATAGTAATACTTAGAACTATCCTTGAAATATCACATGCCTATTAACAGAAAAATGTCAAACCTTTACTGTAAAAGATCTATGAAATAAAGAAAACTGTATCAAGTTCATGAATTGGAAGAAATAATATTGGAAAGATATCATTCTAAAAGTTATTTTATAGGTTGAGTATAATTCAAATTAAAATCACCAACAGTTGTGCTTTTTACTTGATCCTGAAGTTTACTTGGAATAATAGAAAATTAAAGGCTAAGAACACTAAAACAAAAGGAAATAAAAAGCAGAAAGAATTAGGTAGAATTTGCTTCACTAGATACTTAAAAATACTATAAAGCCACAAAACTTAAAATTCTGACCCAAAAAGCAAAAGACGTTGACAAAACTGAACAGCTCAGAAATGAAGACATTCATCCAGATGGGAACTTAGTATACAATGAAATAGTATAAAGAAAAGTTGTTAAAGAATTATTTGATAAATGGTGCTGGGATAATTAGTTGATCATTTAAAAAGATATAATGTTAAACTTCATCTCTCAACATGAATCAAAATACACTAAAGACAGATAAAGGGGTTAAACTGATGTAAAAGGTAACATTTAAAAGTTTTAAATGTAAGTGAGTGCCTATTCTTCAAATCAGAGAATGGCTTCTCAGCCTAAAGAAAACGAGAAAATTCTAAAGGGAAACATAGGTCAAGAAACCTAAAAATAGTTTTCTTCATTAAAAAAATTTAGGGGGCGCCTGGGTGGCTCAGTGGGTTAAGGCCTCTGCCTTCAGCTCAGGTCATGATCTCAGGGTCCTGGGATTGAACCCTGCATCGGGCTCTCTGCTCAGCGGGGGGCCTGCTTCCTCCTCTCTCTCTCTCTGCCTGCCTCTCTGCCTGCTTGTGATCTCTGTCAAATGGATAGATAAAATCTTAAAAGAAAAAAAAAATTTAGGGGCACCTGGGTGGCTCAGTTGTTAAGTGTCTGCCTTTGGCTCAGGTCATGATCCCAGAGTCTTGGGATCAAGCCCGGCCATTGGGCTCCCTGCTTGGCGGGAAGCCTGCTTCTCCCTTTCCCTCTCCCCCGGCCTATGTTCCCTTTCTCTCCGTGTCTCTCTCTGTCAAATAAATAAAAACTTTTTCAAAAATTTAAATGAGGCATGCCTGGATGGCTTGGTCAGATAAGCGTCTGCCTTTGGCTCAGATTATGATCCCAGGGTTCTGGGATCAAGCACTGAATCTGGTTCCCTGCTCAGTGGGGAGCCTGCTTCTCCTTATCCTTCTATCCCTCCCCTCTCTAGGGCTTCCTCTCTTGCTCTCTCTCAAATAAATAGAAATCTTTTTAAAAAATTTAAATGAAATGAAATATTGCCACAAATCTGACAGTGTCTATATAAAGTATAGAACGACTCATACAAACCAATGAACAAAATGGCAAACTCAAAAGCAAGTGTTTACATGACCAAAAGAAACAGTTTTCAGAAGAAAAATACAAGCAGCTAGAAAATGTTTTAAAAACCCCAACTACTCTAGTGATTAAAGAAAATAAAGTTAAAATGACAAAAAAAATTCCACCTATGCACTTGTTCAAGTTACGAAAAATGACAATTTTTGGTATTGGTCAGGGTGTGGTAGAAAGTCTACCTTTATTCAGTGCTGAAAGAAAAAAGTGTCATGGTAGAACTTCTCTAAAATGCAACACAGTAAGAAATATTGGGAGCTTTTTTTTTTTTTAAAGATTTTATTTATTTATTTGATAGAGATCACAAGTAGGCAGAGAGGCAGGCAGAGAGAGAGGAGGAAGCAGGCTGTCCGCAGAGCAGAGAGTCCGATGCGGGGCTCAATCCCACGACCCTGGGATCATGACCTGAGCCGAAGGCAGTGGCTTTAACCCACTGAGGCACCCAGGCGCCCCTATTGGGAGCTTTTAAAAATCATTGGCCAGAATTCAGTCCATGACAAACATAAAAATGTGGGGAGATTAACATGGGAAATCTTTTTCAGAGCATTATATACTGGCAAAAAAAGTGGGGGAGAGATGAGCCACATTTGGGGAATGAGTAAATACAGTAAAATATCACAGAATCAATAAGATAGTGTTTTCGAAGAATTGTTACTGGAGAAAATGCTGATGATACATTATAAAAATAGAATATACAATTCAAAAAACACTGACACAATTTGGTGAAAAGAAAAGAAGAGCATTAGATGAGAAAAAAAAGAAGAAAGGAGAGGGAAGGAAAAATGGAAGACAGGTGAAGGGAGGGAAGAGGGAGAAAGGAAAAAGAAAGGAAGAAAGAAGAGGATAAAAATAACAAAAAAGATGTCTGGGTAGGGAACCCCCCCCAAATGTTCTTAGTGATTATCTTTGTGGCAGGCAATGTTCTGTTATTTTATTTTCTCCTATACTTCCACACTTTTGCAAATTCTCCACTGTGACCATATGTTATTTTTATAACCAGAATAACATGAATATTTTTTTAAAAAACTATTAAGAAGAGAAAATCCAGCATGCTGCATCCCTATCAGTCCAAAAAAGAACTAGACCCTGAGAATATCTCCAGACAGGGAGAGTCAAAATAATGAGGGGCTGGCTATACTCCCAGGATGCCAAACCAGTGGGTTAGCTTAATTAATTCAAGGAGAAAAGTTTGTTTTTGCTTCCTGGAGACCCTTCACTGTGGTTGAAAAATCCAATAAGTGCCATATTATCAATATTTCTGGAAATGGCCTTAAAGTTAACGGAGCTATTTCTTTGGTCCTACCTATACTGACAAAGATGCTGAAATCCTGTTGTGGTTCTGATAACTCTTTGCTGCTACAGGAAAAAAAGCCCTCCCCGGTTGTCCTGCACACACCCAAAATGTGGCATACTTAGGTTTCCTTCCTGTCCCCAACTAGTAAATGTGAGACAGTTTCACTAGGTTTATTTTACACCTTTTAAAAAATGATCTACTCATTTTTCCAGGGTCAATTTTCAAGCTTAAAGATATTCCAATCTTATCTTTCTTCACATACCCATTGTCTAGACCCTACTTATGAACATTCCCATTCAAGGGGGCGCCTGTGTGGCTCAATGGGTTAAGCGTTTAATTCTTGATTTCAGTTCAGGTTATGATCTCGGGGTTGTGAGATCAGGCCCTTAGTCCAGCTCATGTGCTGGACATGGAGCCCGCATAGGATTCTCTCTCTCCCTCTCCCTCCCCCCACCCTCCAAAAACCCTAAATAACAATAAAGAGCACTCCCATTCAAATGTTAAGGGATATGAAATTTAGATTACTTTTCCTGCTCTGCTAAAAATCATATTTGGGGAAAGAGGTTAATAAAGATGCACCAATGGAAATTGAGAAATTTGGTTTGCAAAAATAAAATCTGTTTTAAAGAATGGAATGTACAGGTTGAATCTAATTAAATACACCCAAGCATCTTGTGTATCATGCTGTATGTATCCTGGAATAGCAGCTTAACAAAAAGTTGTTGGCTAAATTGTTTCCTTTATCTATGCTATTCCATTTTCCCATGATGGGAATTCATAAATAGGATATAATTAGAATGCATGATAGCACAGATCACATCTGCCAAATGACAAATTCTGGTCATCTTGAGGTAATATTTCACCTAGTTAAGCCAGTTGAGTTGACAAAACAAAAAGGTCTTTCTTCTTTAATAAGTTAAAGAAGCAAATAAACTGCTTCATATAAATGCACACCTGTCATTAGGATAAAAAAAATCAGTGGTGGCATCTGGGCCAGCCATTTTACATATATTTTTACTAGTTACCTGTTTTGTGTACTATTAAGCTATAATCAGAATTGTTACTATCTGTTATTAGGAGGCTATATTTTAGTTTGTCCTCAGCCAAATGACATGTTTTTAACTCTTACAAAACCCACAATAATGTTAGGCATTTACCAATCTCAAAGAGCATAGCCCTATTTTTAAATCTAAGCCTATTTTAATTTCTATCATTTGAATGTAATTTACATCGACTTACTTGCTATTTTACAAATGCTATCCCTTTTCACATAGGTAGCTCTGAGTTAGAAGGTACTAAGAAAGAGTTCCATGAGCCGAGGTCTGTGGGTGACCTCTGCTTTTCCATAGCCTTAAAGCTGAAGTTAAGAAGGAGGCAATATCAGAGCTGGCATTATTTTCTTGAGTTCTTATTTTTTAAATTACACATTCAAAAGAAATGACAGTGGCCATTGCACAGGTCATTTCTTTTGACAGAAAGGAAATGGGAAGAGACTCATATATATTTTTGAAACCTCCCCAGTATGGCACACCGTGACTTGTGGTCAATGGATCCTCATGCTTTGATATGTTACAGCGGGAACTTTTAGAAATGACTTACTGGGTTGTACATCTGATTGAACAACTGCTCAGCTTGCTACATTGCAAAGTTGGGGAGGCATTGAAGCACAGACAGGGAAAGAAGGAAAGATCCAGAAAAACAGCATTAGCTCAACAAATCCAGTGCATTTGCACAGATGAACTGGTTGTTAAAAAAGAAGAAATTTCAGTTTCTAAACATTCCACAGTGAAAGTGAGAGGCTCTAGGGAAATAGAAATGTTGACTTTGGCTCCTAAAAAAGAATAGCTGGAATAAGAAATTTAAGGTTTGTGTTACTTTCCCTTTCTCAAGTTAAATAGCCCATGAAATAAAGAAAGCTGTCCACTTTTGATGATACATGAAGTGCTGGCCTCTAGCAATGAATCAGAAGAAGTACTTTTGGCCAAGCCGGCAATTTATTACCTGAACTTCAAAAAATGGTAATAATAAAAGATTAATTAAATCTTATCATTGAATTTATAGCTCTTCTTTTATATTAACACAAGCCTGAAGTTTCTATTCAGTCTAATTTTAGGAAAATATAGATCAGCAAACAGCAGGTTAGCAATAGCAAAATATCAGTTAGCAAGACATTACAAGATTAACAGTAAATGGGGAGAAGAAAAAAATTAAGTCATCAGGAAGAAAAAAGGAACCAAAATACACTATTATCCATTGCCCATTACCAGTTTCTACTATTAGTTCATAATTAGTAAAAATGTAAATTTTAGTGACTATCCTATTATGTTCCAAGTGCTTCAGAATTTGTAAAGCTCTCCAGTCTATTTTGTGTAGAAGATTTCAATTTTTGTGGATCTAAATGTACTGAATATTATCTAAAATATCACTCTCAGTTTCTACTTCTTAAATACCTACATCATTAACTTGGGGTTCAATGTCAAGTTGTAGAAGGTGAAATACTGTAGGAACTTTCACTTTGCTTTAAGCTGAGATATGTGCCTTTAAAGAGCCTGAATTTTTCATTTGTTCAACTTTGTTGAAGCAAATGATAATTTTACCATGGTTTTAAAAAACCCACTTTCCTCAAAGATGATATTAATTGGAAAACTACCAAATCATAACATTTTGATTTGTTTCTTCTCAATTGATTTCTAGTTAGATAAGGTAAAATTATTTCTACATATTGAATGACACATATTTTTTTGAAAGACAAAATTATCCACATGTCACTAATGAGGTTCTTCTCAACCCCTGAGTGTCTACTTAAGATTAAAGAACGCAATAATTTGTAAAGTACACTCATAACTCGTTGTGCTATGTGGTTACTATCATTCTATTAACCTCATTAATATCAGGAAAACTTTCCTCATACATGAATATTTGATGGCATTGTTTTTAAGATGTGGGATGCAAAGTGTATGGAACAGTTCCTTTTCTGCCTATAACCATTTTTCATCATGAAGTATTTGGAGACTTAAATTAAGTGTAATAAAGAGTTAAAAGTAACTAGGCATGTGAAAGTTCTCCACAAACTTTTATGTAAAAACTCACCTTACCAATGTCAAGAATTGTTCATAAGACAAAAATATATTTAAATCCAATGTGGATCTCATTGTCACTGGCAAAACAAGGTTTCTGTTCAGCTAAACACATCTATGATGTTGTGTATATTTTATGGCAAAAATACATGGACGCTCACAAATCTTGAGCAAAATTCCATAGGGAATTCATGGTTTATTTATGACATAATAAAACTATTATGTTTTCAGCTTTCATTTACTAAACCTTTATATTTTATTCACAAGTCACATACCCTTTTATTTAAAAGGAGGCCCAGACACTCCTTAAGCTTTTATAGCTGCTTATTTTTCCATGAGTAAATGATGTGTTTATATGTATATTCACATACTGTTGGCTTATATTTTCAAATATTTCATGTAGATCTCAATTCTTTTTAAGGTGATGGGTACTTGAGGTTTTTATGGAACTATTTATTAGCAGAAATTAAAGAGTACTAGAAAAGTATTAAAAACTTTTGAATTTAGTTGATGCTAGAAAGCCAAAAATAACAAAATAGCATCTGCAGGTTAGGTATGAAAATATTTAAATTATAATTATCTTATTTAATTTTACTGTACTACACATTTAGGAGATAATATAAGCAAACATTATTTATATACTTAGAAATAAGTTATCTTCTCATAAATTAAATAGATCCCTACAGCAAGACAGCCATTTTTGTTCCTTTAAGCCTGGTGATGTGGCAGAATGTTAAAATGTTGTCAGGAATAATGCTAAAATGCTTGCAGGATTTGCTCTGTGAGTTTTAGCACATAACGTCAATCTGAGAGTTGGAAATGACACCCTCTGAGTGACTCTTTGGGCAAATCTGAGCTACACTGAAAGAAACTAAATTGAAATGCATAGACATTCACTTATTAAACTAGTCAAGTCATATACATGGAAACTGTAAGTGTCAATATGGGAAACTTCTTTTAATGACTTGAGGGTTTCAAATTCCACAGGTGACCTACACTAAAAGGGAGTATATCAAGTATGTATCTGCAGAAACAATATATGTGGTGGCCTTAGCTCCACGATGGCTAGAGAGAGTTGATGAAGGTATCTTTCATGGCCAGGTCTAATTAATGTCCTCCTTCAGGAATCAGCACAATGCAACTGAGGTAAGCTAATACAAAGCAAGTCAATCAAGTTTTCTCACAGTTATCTTAGAGCTGCCTTGTGATCACAAAAGTGTTCATTAAATTAAAAGTACCTTTCCTAGTTTCATTTCTTGATATGTACATGTATGCATAACATGTTGCAGAACACATTCATGTATGTGTCAGGAATGTATTATCATACACCCAATGCATAAATAGCCAAGTCAACTGCCACTTAAGCATCCTCAATGGGCCATTTAAATTCTTCTATTTATTGTTTGAGATTTTTACTTAACTAGATATTGCTTGAAAAAAGCGAGACACAGAGTGGATTGAAAAGTAAATTTTGCAATACAGAGATTTTTCTTGCTGTTTTGCTGTATAGGGATTTGATCTCTATCTTTTTCAGTAAGAAGACTTTACTAGTATGAAATTTCTCAGGACAATTTCCTAAAATTCTGTGAACAGAGTATATCACATTTCAGTTATATATTGCACCATACAAAATAGTTATATTCAATTTTTAAATATTCAGAATAATTTCTCCACAGATATATGATGCTTTAACATCCTTATCATCCACATCATATATTTTCATAACTTTAGCAAATAAATCCCCATTCCAGTGTACTATAAATTATACATAGTCAAATTTTATTACATGCTTTGCTTGATTATTTAGATTCTTATTATCTCTTTTGAATTAACTTTATAAGTTGTCAAAGGGAAACAAAATGCTTAAACTCATAAAATTATGAGTTTTATATGAACAATGAGTGCAGACATAACCAAACAACACAGGGAAAAAGTCAAAGGAATGATGCATGACTGGAAAGGTACTCCACAAAAATGTCCAGTTCAGAGAAAACATGTTAATGCTGCAATGTAAAGATCCTGTTTTCTTTTACAAAGTCTTCTACATTCAACAAGCTTTCTAAGATATTAAGGTCATTTTTGGTTAAGGACAAATAGTCATCCCACAGATTTTCTAGGGACTTTGACTATTTGGGTGGACTTCTAGAAATTTAATATTGTCAAGTAAACTTTTACAAAGCTCCAATACAAAAATTAACTTACTTCTGAAAGTAGTTAAAGTTTATCAACATATAATGAGACCCCAGGTTCTTTGATTTGTTACAAACATTTTCACTTTTGTTTTGTAGTTGAGATTTACCCAGAGAGTAGCAGCTTGTTTTTATAATATTTTTACTTCCACTACTATTTTCATCTATATTTCAAGTTCTTTTTCAGACAGGAAACCCAAGATATTTTTTCAGGTTCACTGGCCAATTTGATGCAGACTTCATGAGTTAAGAGTGCCTAATTCTCTTATCACCAGACAGCAAAAGATAAGGGGCTTGTTTTTTTGCAAAATATCTCTTCCTTTTCCATTTTATAAATTTGTTGTAAAATGAGCATTTTTTTTCCTTGGACTTCACTCACCTTTTTTAACTGTGCTTCCAATTTGCTACATTCTTCTTTCTTTTGTTCAATGGCTATTTCTAGAGATTTTAATTTGGAGTCCCTTTTCAGCCCTGCTGAGGCTAATGAAGATGCATGTTCCTTGAGGTCAATTAAACTAGACTGAAAGGAAAGAACACTAGTAAGTAAAACACTGCAATTTCTACTAGTCTTCAATTTGATTACATTGATTCTGTGCATAGTAGTAAAGTGTGCATTAGACAGAAAAGGTAAATATAGTCTTACTAAGGTAACAATAGCTGGTTCTGGCCAGGAAATTAAAATTGGCCAGCTTACAGAATCGAGCAGGATCTAATTGCAGTAGAATCAAATAGGACCAAATGGTGTGGTCAGTAAATGCATGTTTCATGTCTCAAAGTCATGCTGATGATGTAAGTCCCAAGGTGGTCTTTACATGTCATGGCAAAACAGACACCCCGAACCTTCCATTTACATTTATTGCTGTCAAGTCGTGCAGACTCTAAGATAAATATGAAAGAAAATACTAACTCTACTGCTTTCCCCTGCAAAGGGCAAATTAAATATAAAAGAAGAATCCTGTTAAGTTTTTATCAAATTCCATTTCTTTAATAGAAAAATAACCAACAGTTTCTAATATATCTTCTACAGAATCAAAGATAAAATTATCTTAAAATTTAGAGTAGACTTTATGTCCCAGTCCTTTGTAAGTCCTAAGTCAACAGATATAATGAATCTCCCCAATTCAGACATGGGTTTGCCTACATTGTTCCACTCATCAATCACACCCAGAAACCAAGAGCTCCCCTGGATAGTCTGAATTTCAAAAAGTAAAGAAGTAAATATGTGCATATATCATGGAACCTAACTTTGCTTAGCTAAGAAGGCAATGTCTATTACCAAACATGAAATGATTAGCAGCATCTAATAATGTAACCAAAATATTCAGGTATTATCCAAAATCAGACTTTGTGAGTTTCCTTTATATCCCTTTGCAGCACCTAGAAGGACACTAAGAACACAGTGGCCACTCAGTATGATATTACCTAATATTTTGTGTCTGAGCTAATTCCTGGGCCCTGGAATAATCTTGTTGATGATAATATCTTCCTACTTCCTACCATCACTCAGCAAACTGTCCAGCTCCTAACAACCCTCTGAAGGACAAAGCAGTCACTCTCATCTTTCAGGTCAAGAAACTGAGGGTCTCATGAACTGTCTTCTCTAAGGTTCCTGACCTAGTAAAGGAAGACAGGTCTCAAATTCAGAGCTCTGATTCCAATTTCAATGCTCTTTATCATACCACTCCCACAGAAATAATAATAGACCTTGCAATCTAGGCATTTTGTGCATCATGACGAAGGTGGTTATCACCCCAAATAAATTATAAGCTGTCAACAATTATATGTTGTTTTTCTTTATACATTTTAAATTGCCAGGTCTGATAGCTTTATATGTCAACTTGGCTAGCCTATACAGTCCCCAGTTAATCAAACACTAATCTAGGTGTTGCTATGGAGGTATTTAGTAGATGTGACTAAAACCTATCATCAGTTGATTTTAAATAAAGGATGTTGTTCTCCAAATCTGGGTGGACCTGATCCAATGAGTTGAAAGGCCTTAAGAGCAGAACTGAGATTTCCCTGAGAAGGAAGAAATCCACCTATGGACTGCTGTGCCAATTCCTGTCTGGAGTGTTTCCAGCCTACCCTTCCTGATGGCCTACCCTATGAATTTCAGACTTGCCTAGCCAGCCCCCATAATATGTAAGCCAATTCCTTGCAATAAATTTCTTAACATGGTTAAATTTCTTAATACAGTTCTGTTTTTCTGGTATAACCTTGACTGACACACCCATCCCATTGGTAAGCACATTACTATACAGGAACAATAAATGTTTGCTGAAATGCTTGTCTGAAATCATACAATGTAGGCATTGTTTACAAAATTATTTTCATTTAAAGCTATGCTCCACAACGTCATCAAGATCTCTTTTAATTTTATTTATATATATACACACATATATATGTGTGTGTGTGTGTGTGTGTGTATATATATATACAATATATACACACACATATTTTTTTTAATGTCCAAATCCATGAATAACACAATCAGTTACTCAAATTGCAAATGAGGTCAAAGCTTCTGTGCATTATCTTATATACCAACTATAGTAATTACAGATCCCCTAAGTCAGATTTAGCACTGAAATAGTAGGAAGAGAATTTACATTCTTTATTTTCATATAAAAGAAATAATCTCTTTTGTAAAAAACGGTGCGCTTACATTTTAGGGAACTTGCTACTACTCATCAAATCTCCCACACTTAGATTCCTCATTTAGACAGTACTTTAATTTGTAAAGAATTACTAAAACCAAAGGCTGAGGTAATAATCTGGTGCTGGAAAACGGACACCTATTGCAGTGATACAGCCCAATAGAAGGAAAGAATCTGTAATAGCTCTAAAGGAGATGGACATTTCCTATGGACAAAAATAAGTGTAGAGGGGCCAGTTGTGGACAATAGCACATATCTCAGAGTTTTGGAGACTGAATAAAATAACATGCAATGCTGCTTCTCAAACTTCTCCATCAACGTATCCCTAACTAAACTAAAGGAGGTAGAGGTATCTATCCCTTAGAGCATGGGGAGTATAGACCTACCCATCCTCTCCATAACCCCCAAGCAAAAAATTTCTTTGAAATATATTGTTTTACTTAAAAAATGCAGGTAGGATTTGTATTCTGCATTCATGTTTGCTCTAGCATGAAAAGACTGTTCTAAATTATTTACCATAATGTAAAATCGATGTTCCAGAAGAATCGTCACATTTAACCTATACTTTGTGTCTAGCATGGTACTGTATCCCCTAACCTGGAAGTATTCAGTGATCTGGTTGAGCAATACAGATCAATGTAAAGCACGCAACACAAGGACTGGCATATAACAGACCCTCAGTAAGTGCAGATGTTGTTGTTATTGTTGTTGTTGTTGTTGTTGTTATTGATATTGTTGTTATCCCAAGCAAAACATCATCATGTGATAGTAAAAAATTACAGAATCCTCTAAGCCACACAAATGTGGTAAGACATCAAGAAAACTTTCAAGGAGCTACATTGTATGCAGTGAGAGTAGAGACGAGGGCATAAGGCATCCTGATAAAGGTAAATATTTTCCTTTGAACTCCGATGGCTTTGACAAGGAAAAGTAACTATGTCCCCAAACCTTCACACAGATCCTCAAACTCACTCTCTAGTCTCTTGAGGCTCCCGTGAATGGGACTATCAGCATGGTTCATTTTTTTTCCAGACTCACCTCTTTTTCAGTCAGTTCAGCTTGTAAAGCATTGACCTTCTCTTTCAGATCTTTGTTCTCTTTTCGGAAAGATTCTATCTCTTCTAGTCTTTCCCGATCATCTCTCTCCCGCTGTTCTTTCAAACGCTCAATTATTCTCTCCTGTGAGGCAATTATCAAAAGAGAAGTGAGAAGCCATCAGTGTGTATGTCAAGGCACACTACAAAAGGAAACGGGAGGCAATAAATGTAAGAAATGCTCTACATGAGTCAACACATGCAAGACAGTTAAACTTGGATTTGTGAAGACAGGCTGCGCATAACAGCATTTGAGAAAGACAATCAATATGGCTTTTGGCTTACTAATAAAAGTCAGCATCACAGCGTTGCAAGAGATCTTAATGTTCAAGGTCTGAGGCTGTTCTTGGTTCATGGTGGTACTTGGGAAATTCCAAAAGCAGTTCCAGAAGGTTTAGGCACCAAGACTCTAGGTTTATGAAAGACTTTTAATGGACAAGTGGAAGAAGGACAACTAACCTCTTGGTTCAGCCTTCTTTGCCTGGTTTTCCTATTGGATATCAAAAAAATTTCCTTGGTTTCTGAAGATTCTGCTCTGGCTAGAAAGGAGATCTAAGCAGGGAAAGACCTAGGCCCTTCAGGACTTAGGTCTGAGCTAATAGGGAAAACCTGAGACAAAATAAAGAATGAGCTCATTGGATAAGTGGTTTGCCAATGTACCTAGAGATGGCCATTTTTCCTCCATATTTTTCCAGTGGCTCCTTGGCAATCAGTAGAGACTCCAACAAAACATTACTTTAATTTGACAAAGTTCAAATAGCAGCTTTCCTTTACTGAGAGTTTCTTACATGCTAGGCACTACGTTGTGCCTTTCTTCATCTAGACTTCCACACAACTGCAAGGTCTGAGCCAGTGCTACTAGTAAAAGTATGGCAGGAAACCCAGGCCCAGAGACCAGCTAACTCATCCAAGGTGACCCAGCACATAAACAGAAGGCACAGCCTGCATCCAGGACTCTCTGAGTCTTAGCCATGTGCATGAGACCACACTGCCAAAATCAGATGCATGGTGCCAGTTAAGGAGATCTGAGAACCTTGCATCCCCTGACTTACATGCTGAAATGAAAGCACTGGTCTGGTAGACATATTCTCCAAAAATGTGAAATCTAACCAGTATCAAAATAAAAGCCTTCTTTTTAAGTAAAATTGCACTGGGGTAAGGTTTGAACTAGATTTCTAAAATTTGTTTCAAATTACCCAACACATATTTGAACTTCCTTTAGGATAGTGACATAAAACAATACTGGTGCAACATTTATTCTTAAGGATCCTGATGTTATCTTTTATATTCTTTTAAGTATGTAGTATGAGACAAGGCATGATATGTAAGACAACATAAAACAGTATATAATTCAGAGGGAGGTTAGTTTCAACACTTAGCCTGTGATTTAAGTCCCCCCAGGGAAGAAACTATTCTACCCCAATGACAATAATTTATGTATCTAATGCTCTCAAGGAAAAAAAGAAGTATCATTATTGTTTTGTAATTAGCTAAAAACACTTTAAAATGAAGTATATTAATACAACAGTGGGGGTGGAAACAGAACGAATCAGTCTACTAATTGCCTACATTTTTTTCTTCTTGATTCCAGTTATAGTCCTATTTGACTCTGCCTGTGACACTGGTGAGTGGAAAATTATGCCATCTACAAAAAAAGAAAATGGCCTCAGTGCACAGGAAGTCTCTCAAGGGCTTTTAAAATTTTCAGCAGCTGAACCCTCACTGCCTTATGCCTACACTCATTGCAAAAGCATCACAACCGGCCACCGGCCACCAGGCCCTGTCTATACCATCACTGCCACCACATGAGCTGTTGGAGTGACATTTTTTTAAATCCCAAACTGTGTCACTTCACTACTTGGAAACTTTCCCAGGAATTGGTCTGGCTGGATCACGTGGCCTTTATTTCCACTCAGTGCCCTTCATATGGTCTTACGGTATGTCCATCCTCCCAGCCTAGCTTTCCAAGGGGCAGCACTCAAATCCCATGACTCTTTTAACTCAGGGCTGAGCAAACTGTCTGGCATAAAACAGGCAATTAAAGAAGCTGAAGGAAGGAATAAGAGGAATCAGAACTCAACTTAGGGACTGTCTTAGCTTCAAAGGAAGGGAAATAAAATTAAGAATGCATGTTAACATCCAGAAGGTGTCAGAGTCATTTGGTAAGTAGGTTGATTTGCTCTAAGCACTTGTACTATTGACTGGGCATCGATGACAAAAAAAATCAGCAAGCACTATAATGTTTTTAAGTGTTATTGATGATTCAATACTACAAAATATTTCTCCGTCAATCACAAAACTAATTTAACTGTCAGCCACGCAGGGCCAGATGTCAAAAACATGTGTTAAAAGGCCCTAATATGCCATGATCTACTTGATTAACAACTAACTTGCAGAAATTCCAACAACGTGTTCTTGTTTTAGTCTTATTTGCATTGGCAAGTATTTCTTGTGCACTCATCTGGCTCTGCACAGGTCTAATCTATTTGTGCTTTTTCACTGAGCGGGAACTGAATTACAGCAGCCGCCGGCTCTGCTATCTGCCTTTCTCAACTGCTTATCTGCTATGTGGCTACAGCAAGGCTTGGCAAGACCAGCTTTAAAAATCCTGTGGGTTCCGTCTCTTGAGCTTCTGTGTGTCAATCCTAGAACTAAGTCATACTCAATCTTAATTTGCTAAGTGCCATTATTTTTTGCACTGTGAATATGTATATAAATTCTCAGAAACTAAAATGAATAACACACTCCCCAAAGATCATAATTCAAGTGGAATGGTGAATAGTGCCTAATAGGTTCTATTCATCAGCCAAATGACAGCAAATAATTAGATGTTCTTATGAGTCCATGATTTTTAATTAATCACTTTATTTTTTGTACCATATCTTGTTCCAGGGGATCTGTTCAATTAAGTGTGGATAAAACTGGAACTTGTGAGGGAAGGGCCACTAAAGGTGATCATGATATTGTAAAAACAACAATTACTAGAAGGTTTGAGTTTCAGGCACATTCTATCACACGTGAGCTCAGTAGCCTTAGGACAGCCCAGGAAGGCAACAAAGTCCCAACATAGGGGCAACTTAGACAGATGAGAAGTGGCTTCCTGGAGCACTGGGTTGAGACGTTAGCATGCACCAGTCTATCCATGACATCTACCTAGCACCCAGAAACAGTGAATTGTGCTGCATCTGTCGAAAATTTTCAGTTCTTTAAAATGGAAGAGTATAGGCTTGGTATTTCTCAAAGTGTGGTCATTTGACCACTTTCATCAGAATCATTGGCATGCTTTTAAAAAAAAATCACAGGTTCTGGGGTGCCTAGGTGGCTCAGTCATTAAGTGTCTGCCTTCGACTCAGGTCATGATCCCACAGTTCTGGGAATGAGAACTGCATCGGGTTACCTGCTCACTGGAGAACCTGCTTCTCCCTCTCCTCCCCACTTGTGTACTCTCTCTCGCTATCTCTGTCTCTTTCTCAAATAAATACAAAAAAAAAAAATCCTTTTAAAAAGAGTCACAGGTTCCTTGGCCCCATGGAAAAGCAACTGAATCAGAATCACTAGGAAATGGGACCCAGGAAACTGTATTTTAAGAAGCTCCCTAGATGATAAGATTATTTGGATACACACAAAAGTTTGGATACACACAAAAACCTTGCCACTTCCTATCCAATGTTTTTGTCTGTGCTTTTCAAATACACTAACATCCTGATTTTGTCACCTTTTGAAAATTCCCTTCAAATGATTTGATCTGTGTTTGCTTTTATTCTTCATTACTGTGAAAGACTAAAAGTGAGACGCAAATAAAGTTTGAAAACTAAGAGCTCCAGGCCAAAGCTGGCCTACCTCACATTTGGCTTGAGCATCATGATATTTTAAAACCTGAACTTGAATGGTTTGAGGTAGGTCAAGGACTCTGCCACTTGCCACAGTCGCCAGCAGTCCCTACTGCCTCACACCAAACTCACTTCCTTCATTCTTGTTCTTTGCCTGGCTCTTCAAGGTATCTAACTACTCAACTCCTCATCTACTGCCCAATTCAGATTTCATGCACCTGAGATTGTGGATCAGCAAACTGAATAATTATCAAGGTAGTTCCAAAGAGAAACGGAACCTGGATGTCAGCTAATTTAAATGTGCATTTTGAAAATAATGTACTAAGAAAAGAGGCTTGCCCCATGTGATGCAACTCGCAAGTGGTGGCATGGGTATGAGGGAGGCAGACTCCCACAGACCTCAGCCTTCCTTCCCAGTCAACCTCTCAGTCTCAAATGAAGTGCTTAAATAAAAGAAACAGTTTCAGATTTGGGAACTGTTTTGGGATTTAAACAAGAATAAATCAAATCTTAATAGGGCCAGGGAAAAAAATGATAAAATCCTGCCAAGAATCCATGACATGGAAAAATTATATGGTATATGTTTACTTCCGCAAAGTTGCAGAAAGAAATTGAGAGATAGTATTG
The DNA here is from genome assembly GCA_003697995.1 of Taxidea taxus jeffersonii. Classification (NCBI taxonomy): domain Eukaryota; kingdom Metazoa; phylum Chordata; class Mammalia; order Carnivora; family Mustelidae; genus Taxidea; species Taxidea taxus. The sequence goes on from RCUC01067814.1 coordinate 24,580, forward strand.
CACTGACATCATATCACTCAAAAACTGCAAACAGGATACATAATCATTAATAATTTTGAACCAACATTCCCTCATTCAAATTTTTACAAACAAAATTACTAGAGAGAGTTTTGGTAGTAAATTCTTAAGAATTTAAAAAAGAGTATTTTCCCTGAAGAATCGTCTTATTTATTCTTTTATGTTTTCAAGTAAAATCATATATCTTTATAATTTAATATTAAAGTTATAATGTTATAATTTCTATCTAGACATAGAATTATGGCTATTCCTTTTAGCATCTCTATTTTTTTATGTACTGCTGTGGCTCTCAGACTAGAGGGAACAATCAACAATGACTAGATGTTCACTCCTGGAACTTGCTAAAGTGCAGAATCCCAAGCCCTCTCAAAGCTCTGGTTTAGTAGGTATAGATGGAGCCTAATGATTTAGATTTCTAACAGGCACCTCCTGGTGATTCTGACTCAGAAGTCAAAAAAGCCTTCTTTAAGATACACTGGCTTAAAAAAAAAAATCTGTGGGCCATTTAATTTAGTGCATTTCTTTCCACAAATTTGAGGTGCTGGGAAAGAGAACTACTTGCCAAGGTCATCCAGTTAGTGGCAGGGCTGGGACTAGCTCCTACCCAGGTTTCCTTCCACTTGACTTCATTACTATGTTCATGGACTATAATAATGGGGAATATAGGAGACAGGTAGGATAGCTCCCAAGCCCACATCCTTGATCACAGTGTAATACAGCTTCTCAGGAAGCTGAATTCCTAGAAGAAGAGGAATTAAATCTGCAGAAAGTAAAGAACATTCCAGGCTAGGTAATAGTGTGGGCAAAGGGTCTGAGAAAGGAAGGAACATGGCAAACTTGAAGATCTAGGCCAGCGTAGCTAGAATACAGAAAATGAGTGAAGAAAGATGGGGGGATGAGGCTGGGAAAGAAGGAAGGAAAGACAGAAAAAGAGGGAAGGTAGAGGAAGGGAGGGAGGGAAAGGTAAGGAAGGGATGGAAAAAGAGTAAGAAGGAGAAAGGGAAAGAGGATGGGAGAAGAGGATGGGAGAATGGGAAGGGGAGAGGAGTAAGGTAGGCAGGCAGAGAGATAGCTGATCAGATATGAGTCAGATTAGATGAAGGGGTCAATCGTATGTGCCAGGTTAAGGATTTCAGTTGTCATCATCATAAGAACAGTAACAAGCTAGTGAAGGTTTTTAAGGAGAGTCAAATATGATGGGATCAGTTTTGCATTTCAAGGCTCTCCTGGCTTATTTAATGTGCCAAGTACACTGAGAACGGCTAACATGGGAGTGGGAGGTCCAGCTGGGAAGGCGGGTAGTGTGAGCACATGGAGAAAAGTGGGCACATTTAGATCATCTCCTCCCAATCATGCTTCCCTAAATCCAAACACCCCCATTTTTCAGCCCAAGCTCACCTTTTCTGACAGAGCCTCTTCGAGTGTTGCTAGCGCAGTGTCTGTATTACTGGAATCCGTCTGCAAGGACTTCACTCTGTCTTTCAAATTGGTTAGTTGTTTGTCTTTATCCCTAAGTTGTTCTTGCAAGTTTTCAATCTGAAAATAAAGATCACCATACTTAATGCATATTTTATAACATATCCAAGGCCAAGATTCCTGAACTGGACCTGTTTTTAAAACATAGACCCTAGTTACAGACACCGTCAGCATTGAAGTTACAGTGACTTAGAATCAAGACCATTTTGATGAGACCTCATCCTTTCATGTAATTAAACTTTGTATTTAAATGGAGATACAGATGAGCAGACTACCTCTTTCCATACTGATGCAAGCCCTTTAGACATGTAAGCATTGCTATTTCTACCTATTTCTGTCCTTCCTACCAGACTGTTCCCTAATCTAATCTTCATTACAGTGAATCAGAGAAATACATTAGCAGGATTTTTTTCATTCAATGAAAAGACATGCATTGGGTGCTCATTCTGCATCAAGCACCATATCAGTATATAGCAGACCCTATGTAGTCATTTACTCACTCCTTTATTCAGTATTAAATTTTGTGATATGCCAAATGTTGTCAAGTGGCTGTTTCAAAGTAACCACATGAAAAGCCAAGTAGGTTATCATCAGTAGACTGTTAATGGGAAGAACTTGTGATATAAATCAAATGTAACAAGTACTAAACACTCCATTTGGCAACGAAGTCATACGCTGGCAACCAACCAGCCACTTTTATCCACTATCTACAGCCTGACATAAACACACCAAATAGCTGATTATAACGCCTGCCCATGAGCAGCAGCAAGGACCTTTCCTGGGCATTGCGTATACTACCATTCAGTTTTTTATTCTCTGCTTTCAAACCATGTATTTCTTATCTAAAGATTTTTTTAAAAAGCCCACTGTACAAACAATTTATTCATATTAAGGGTTTTAAAGTGACAAGTAAAAAAAGCAGTACAACTCTAAGATAAGTCCATTCAAAATATTTGTATTCTGCACCCAGGCTTTCGCAGGAAATCATTCCAAATGTATGTTTAACAATGTGTGACTTAAACAAATTTTTGGATTATTTGATTCATTTAGCATAAATCTGGAATGCAACACAAATAATGACAGCAATGCAGCAACAACGAGGAGGAGAAGAGGATGACAACTGAGGTAGCAGTAGTAGCAGCAGCAAAATGACTGCAAAAACAATGACCCTGCTGACCCTCAAATGGCAGAACATGGGACTTGGCTAATTTTTCCAATGGCTACAAGGGATTTGAACTAACAAAGATGGCCTTTTTCCCTCCCCTCCTTTCTTCTCCCTTCCCTCTTCCTCTTTTCCTTTCTTTTTCCCACCAATGTATCTTTTTAGTAAGACATGTTTTTTGCCTTGAGACAGACATACTGGAAACTCAAGTTATACATCAGATAATTAGCTTTCTCCTTCAACAAAATGCAATGTATTCCTGCCCACCTACGTCTGTGAGAATTCACTCAAAAGGCATAATCGCCTGCAGTCAAAACAAAGGCTTTCTCCATTCCAGACAAGCATTCATGTGGATACACAACACCATAAATGAATATATGGGTGAACAAGAATATGGATGGTTACATGTCAGAATGATACTCGTTATATAAAAGAAGCCAACAGCTGAGAGGACTGGCTCTTTAAGGAGAGTGTGTGCTATTATTTTGAGTACACCCATACCCACAGATACATTTATGTACACAAATATGTGTAAATCCATGGTGTTCCAAGCAAACTCATTAGGCACCCCCTGTCGCCCTAGGAGACAGTGCCCTGCACAGGACAGAGAATACCTTCTCTCAGGGCATCAGCCCTGGGTCAGTGGTAAGCCCTGATTTCAAGGGATTTGGGGCACTGGAAATAGGGGCTAAAGTAGACTATAAGCCTGTGAGAGACTCCTTGGGACTTCCCCAAATCACTGAGAGGAATGAAGAAGTTTAGGGCCAGGCTCCTACCAGGTAGTATAACACTTTGTATTTTCTGATTTTCTGATAATAGCCATCTTAACGAGTATGAGATGGTGTCTCCTTATAGTTGATTTGTCTCCTTATAGTCTCCTTATACCTTGATTTTCATTTCTCTAATGACTAATGATGTTGAGTGATCTTTTCATGTGCTTACTAGCCATCTGTATATTTTGAGAGAAATGCCTATTCAAGCCCTTTGCCCATTTTTGAATCATGTTGTTTGATTTTGCTGCTGTTGCTGTTGAGTTTTAGGAATTCTCTATATATTCTGCATATTAATTGCTTGTCACACATATAATTTATAAATATTTTCTCCAATTCTGTGGCTTGCCTTTTTAATCCGCTGATATTCTTCTGATGTGTAAATTCCCCCATTAATACTGCTTTCTCTACATGCCATAAGATTTGGTACATTGCACTTTTGTTTTCATTCACCTCTAAGTATTTTTTCATTTCTCTTGTGATTTGTTTTGATCCATGCATTTTTAAAAAGTGTGTTGTTTCTGACTTAAAGTCTGTTTTGTTTCTTTCAGTTACTGCTTGCATAGATTATATTTCTCCATCCTCTCACTTTCCTTCTATTTGTGTCTTTGGATCTATAGTGACTCTCTTACAGATGGCATATAGTTGGATCATGGTGCGGGTGGTGGGGAGGGATTGTTTGTTTACTTGTTCTTAGTCCATTCTGCCAATATCTGTTTTACAATTAGATTTTAATCCACTTACATTTAAAGTAATTACTGAAAAGAATGGATTTATGTCTGTTATTTTTCTATTTGCTTCTGTAGACCTTATAATGTTTTTATTCTTCATTTCCCGTATTACTGTCTTCTTTCATACTTAGTCGATTCTTTGTAGTAAAATGAGTAAATCTATAATCATTTTGTATCTGTGTATGTGTATATATTCTACAGCTATTTTCTTTTTTTTTATTTTCTTGGTGCCACATGAGTTTATTATTGGGCTGGGGCAGCTGCCTAGTTCTCTTGATGCTCAGCTCACTGCTTTTTAATTTTTTTTCTCTTTTCTTTTTTTTATTTAATTTTTTTTAAATTTAAACATATAATGTAACCCCACCACCCTCTCCCAACACCCCTCCCCTCCTGCCCCCCTCAGTTTGTTTGATTACATTAACAGTCTCTTTTGGTTTGTCTTCCTCCCAATCCCATCTTGTTTCATTTATTCTTTTCCTACCCCCTTAGCCCCCACCCCCGTTGCATCTCCACTTCCTCATATCAGGGAGATCATATGATAGTTATCCTTCTCTGACTGACTTATTTCACTAAGCATAATACCCTCTAGTTCCATCCATGTCATCGCAAATGGTAAGATTCCATTTCTTTTGATGGCTGCATAGTATTCCATTGTATATATATACCACATCTTCTTTATCCATTCATCTGTTGTTGGACATCTAGGTTCTTTCCATAACTTGGCTATTGTGGACATTTCTACAGCTATTTTCTTTATGGTTACCATGGGGATTACTTGTAACATCCTAAATTTGTAACACTTAATTTTAACACTTTGAATTTATACCAGCTTCGCTACAATAACATATAAAAATTCTGCTATTTTACAACTCCATCTCTAGACCTTTTGGTTGCTGATGTCACAAAATTCTGTCTTTATACACTGTGGGTTCCCAAACAGAAATAATAAATTCTTTTAAATTCATTAACATCTTACCTAATGTAGAAAATGAAGATTGAAGTTACAAACCAAAGTTCCAATAATACTAGTTTTCACATTAATAATTTTTGCAAATATATTACTCTCTTAGGTCGTGTAGAAAACAGAAAATGGAATCACATACCATTATTACAATAATACTAGCTTTTGCAATTGCCCATGTACTTACCTTCATTGAGATATTTTTCTTTTCATATGGCTTTGAGTTATCATCTAGTGTCTTTTCCTTTTACCCTCAGTGACTCCCTTGAGCATTTCTTGTAGGACAGTTCTAGTGGTAACAAACTCCTAAGCTTTTATTTATCTGGGAGTATCTTAATTTTTCCCTCATTTTTTTAAAATTTTTTATTTAAGTTCAATTTAATTAACATGTAGTGTATTATTAGTTTTCAGGGTAGAATTTAGAGATTGACCAGTTGCATATAACACCCAGTGCTCATTACATCAAGTGCCCTCCTTAAAGCCCATCACTTAATTACCCCTATACATCTCCCTTCTAGCAACCCTCAGTTTGTTTTCTATAGTTAAGACTCTTCTATGGTTTGCCTTCTTCTTGAACAGCTTTGCTGGATATAAGACTCTTGGTTGACAGAAGTTTTTGTTTTCATTTTTTCTTTTAGCACTTTGATTATATCGACCCACTGTCTTCTGGACTCTAAAAAGTTTCTGATCAGAAGTCTGCTTATAATCTTATTTAGGATCACTTGTAAGTGACACTTTCTTAATGTTTTCAAATGCATCTCTTTGTCTCTAGATTTCAAAAGTTTGGTTATAATGGATCTTGGTGTAGGTCCCTTTGAATTTATCTTTCTGGAAGCTTACTGAGCTTCCTGGATATTTATATTCACGTCAAATTTGGAAAGTATCAACCATTATTTCTTCAAATATTCTCTTTGCCCTTTTCTCTCACTTCTCTTGCTAGGAGTCTATAATATGTGTATTGGTCCATTTGATGTCCTGCAGATCTCTTGGGTTCTGTTCATTTTTCTTCAATCTTATTTCTTTGTTTCAAGTTCATTGATTCTTCTGGCTATTCAAAGTTGCCTTTAAATCCTTCTAGTAAATTTTTCATTTCAGTTTTTATATTTTTCAGCTCCAGAAGTTCCTTTTGAGTTTTCTATCCTTACACTGATATTTCTATTTTGTTCATACATTCTTTTATTTACTTCTCCCACATGTCCTTTTTGCTCTTGGAGCATCTTTAAGAGTGTTGTTTTAAAATCTTTGTCTATGGGGCGCCTGGGTGGCTCAGTGGGTTAAGCCTCTGCCTTCGACTCAGGTCATGGTCTCAGGGTCCTGGGATCAAGCCCCGCAGTGGGCTCTCTGCTCGGCAGGGAGCCTGCTTCTCCCTCTCTCTCTGCCTGCCTCTCTGCCTACTTGTGATCTCACTCTCTGTCAAATAAATAAATAAATAAATAATCTTTAAAAAATAAAATAAAATCTTAGTCTAGTAGATCTGCCATCAAGTCTCAGGACCAGTTTCAGTTGATTTTTTTTTCCTTTGATTCCTACTTTCTGTATGCCTTATGATTTTTGTTGTTGAAAACTCGATGTGGTAATTCTGAAAATCAGATACTTCCAATTTCCCAGGGTTTGTTGTTCTTTCTTATTGTTTTTATTGTTTCAGTTTGTTGTTGTCATTGTTGTTGTAGGCTATCTCTGTGCCAAAGATCAGTGAGGTATAAATAAAAGATCTTCTCAAGTCTTTTCCGAGCCCATGTCTTTTCCCAGATATGTGTCATCATTTTCTAATTTTCCTTATATATGCAGCTACTCATGAATGTCCTAATTTTCAATGTATAGCTCTCAAAAGAGAAGAAGAGAAAATGAATTAAGAGGAAAAGGACTGCCAGTCCTTTAAGTCCCCTGGAATTCAGTTCAGCAGAGGAGCAGGGGAGGTGCAACATGGGGAGGTGCAACAACAATGGCTGCTGACTCTGACTGTACCTCAAGATCAGAAGCAACAGTAACAGATCAGGACACAGAACCTTGATATTTGGAAGGTGGGTTTTTTATTTGTTTGCTTGTTTGTTTTTATTTTTTGGTTACCCTGGCTCCTCCAAGCTGTGTGTAGGCTGTTTCAGGCACACATGTTCAGCTGCCTGTCACTTGACTAAAGGGTGGGAAATGGTTAGCCTCCACTGTGTTAAAAGCTAATATTGATCAAAATTAACGGCATTTTACCATCTCAGCCTTCCTCTGGAAGTTGAAAGGCTTCAGTAGACTCTAGAGTTCCAACATAGTTACATCAGTCAGATTCTGACAGTGCAATCATTGTCTAGATGGAGAGACACATTCCTGGTGCCTCTGACTCCTCCATCTTCCCAGAATCCTCCTCCAGAAATACTCTTTACAAACCAAGG
>RCUC01067836.1:0-10410 GCA_003697995.1 Taxidea taxus jeffersonii
GCCCACCAGAGTCTCCAGAGAACCTAGGGGAGCACCCTTCTGGCAGCAGCAGACAGCAGACCACAGGGACAAGTGTGAACGCTTGAGACCCACCTGGGTCCCCACAGCGGTGCAGGTGGAGAAGGTAGCCAGCTCGTACTCATCATGATGTATGTAAGAGAGAAAGGACAGCTCTAGATCTCTGCTTCTCCATGGAAATTGTATTCAGGCAAGTGAACGTACGCACCGTCAGGGCTAGGGTATTAGTTTAACATCGGTTAGCCATGTGGTCAACGGCTGAAGAATCTCAAGCTAGCCCATGGGCCAGGTTCTCAAGCTAGCCTGTGTACTAGTTACATGAGCAGACTGGAGGCAAATGCTGGGTTAGTCAAGAACTAGGACCCAAGTGTTCAGGGACTTGGCTTTAAAGTGGGACACGGCCTCTTCCCAACCCCACTGGCCCCATTTCCTTCATCATGAGGCTGTTTGGATGTGATAGGAGATTCCTTATGAAAGCCCTCAGGGCACCGTGAGCACCTCCCAAAAGGGAAAGATGGACAACCATCATCACTCCTGTCACTGTTGAATTTTTACTCCTGAGAAAACATCCTGTATTTAGGATTATGCCTCCAGAGGAAAAAAGTACTGTTCTTGAGGTTACAGGGAGTGAATGTCCCCCGCAGCCTCACCCCCCACCCCCGAGACACTGCTAACATCAATGGCTTTGCTAAGACAACAGTTCTGGGCCCCGATGCTCACTGTGAGAGGAACCCATTTTCATGGCGGCTCTATTCAGGACCCAAAGTTCATAGTTCCATAGTTCATTTAACTACAGCTGTAAATAATTCAGACATTAGAAATCCATTTATACCATTAGCTTTTGTGGCGTATTTTTATATTTTTCCCCTAGTCCTCATTTCAATTAAGAAATTTCAAGTTTTACAATAGGCCGATGGGTGGGTGCCACACCATTAGTTTAATGGGAAGGTTTATATGAGCTTGAGATTCTTTGTCAATCCCTCTCCTTTAATTTGTAAAATTATTAGGAAAAGGGTAAAATTCAAATAGAGATAGAACATTTAAAAATATAAAGAATAAAATTGTATAGATTAAGTACACACACACACACACACACACACAAACGTGTGAGACAAGTAAGCCCCGGGAAGTGTGGAAAGCTGGGGTGATCGTGTCCACACTGATATCTTGCTGGTGATCTTATACTATGATTATGCAAAATGGCACCGTGAGGGAAGGGCATATGGAGTCTCTTGGTGTTAATTCTTACCCTGCATATGAATACATTAAAAAAAAAAAACAAAGTAGTGACTGTTCTTTTGGCAAAATATCAATTCTTTGGTAAAATAAATCTAGTAACAACTCTAAAAACCAGGGAGAATCACAGACATGTTTCCCTCAAACTAACTAACTGAGATGGCCACACGTTCCTCAAATTCCCCTTTATCCTCCCGCCATCCTCCACTGTATGGATTCAGTTCTTGTTATCTCTCCTCTAAACCTCATCCTCTGTGCTGAGTTCCTCTACCTGGAAGGCACAGTCCTCTTCCGACAAGCCAGAAACGCAATGCCATCCCCCTCCCTCCTCCCTCAGTCCCCATTCCAAATCCAAATTCAGGCCTTCGTATCCACGCCTCGCCTCTCTCCTCTCCCGCCTGTTGTAGGAACCACCCCTCTTCTGGACGGGTCTCCTGCTTCCACTTGGTCCTCCCCAGGCCCGGTCTGCTATCAGCGGCCAGGATAACCTCTTTTAAAAATAGAAATCTTGGGGCACCTGGGTGCCTCAGCCATTCAACATGTGCCTTCAGCTCAAGTCATGATCCCAGGGTCCTGGGATCGAGCCCCACATCGGGCTCCCCGATCAGTGGGACGCCTGCTCCCCCTACTTGTCCTCTCACTGTGTATCTCCCTGTCAAATAAATAAAATCTTTTTTAAAATATTAAATAAATAAATAAGTAATAAATAGATCAATCTGATCACAGCCCCTCTGTGCCCGAAGCACGTATTCCCATGTTATTTATTTATTTACTTATTTTGAATACAATTCATGAACATAGAGTATATTGTTGGTCTCAGAAGTAGAGTTTAGCGCTTCATCGGTCACAAGTAGAGAAATCGTCCCCAAGCCCTGGGTGGTCAAAGTCACCCTGCCGGCATCCGTTCTCTGCAGCAAAGACCAAACTCCCCCGTGCAGGACTTCAGACCAGCTGCCCCTCTCCGGGCACCTGTGTGAGTTGAAGCTGCTGCTCGGGAACAGAGGCCGGATTCCCCACTGCAGACTTCCAGGGACACCTCCCTTTCCTTCCAAACGCCGCCCATGTGCATTCATTTACGGGACTCTCCTTTTAACCAACGTGTACACTGGACGCATTAAAATGTGTCTCACTCGCTAAGTTCTGATCATTGCACGCAGCCATAAACGGACGGCCCCAGACGAGCCCTCGGATGATTTTATCCCCCAGAAGGTTTCCTCCTTTCAGACAGGCTCCAGCCCGATAGCAGCTACTGTCCTGATTCCTATCACCACGGATCCATCTATCTATTGCTGAATTCTGTGTCAGAGGAGCCATGCAGCCCGCAGACCGATTTGCCTGCCCGTCCCTGTGCTGTGCCCATTACGGATGCATGCGTGTGTGAGTGAGACACAGGGACACAGTGGGACCCGTGCTCCACTCTGTGACTGTGGGGTCACCTTCTTCTGCGCTCCCGGCTACCAGGAGCAACACCGCTCTGGAAAGTGCTGTACGAGTCACTTAGTGGACACACGATGTCATTCCTCTTGGGCAAATAGCTACAAGTGAAGTTGCTGGGTCACAGGGTGGACATACATTTGACTTTACAAGAAACTGCTGGACGGTTCTCCAAGGGGCCGTGTTTGCAGCGGCCACCAGCAGCCTATGAGTCTTCCCACTGGCTCACATCCTCACCGATCATTCTTTGTTTCTTTAACTTTAAGCATTCTCACAAATGCAAAATTGTCTCTCATTGTGGTTTTAATCTGCATTTTCTGGATAATTAATGATAGTGAACAACTGTTCTGTGCTTCTTAGCCATTTATGCAGCTCTTTTCACGATGTTGTAGTTAAACCATTTTGCCCATTTGTGTTGAGTTGTTTTTCTTGTGGTTGTTGATTTATAAAAGTAATACTAGTCCTTTAAATAGTAGTCCTTTGTCAAGAGTGTATATTGTTACAAGCATTTCTCTTTGTGTGTGATCTGCCTATTTATTATATTAACAGTATCTTTTGATAGGTATTTTCTTTCACTTTGATGACATTTTAAAAAATCAAGTTTTTCGTTAATGGTGAATGCTTTTTTGTGTCCTGTTTAACGAATCTTTGCCTAGTCACGTCCTGAAGAGTTTCTTCTGTGTTTTCTCTAGAATGATGCTATCCAACATGGTGGGCACTAGCTACATATGGCTATTCAGGTCTAGTGTCCCAAATTTAGAGCCTTAATACAACCACTACATTTTACTCATGATTTTGTACACTGCAAATCCAAGAAGGGCTTGACTGGGTGATTCATCTCTAATTTACATGATACCAGCTTGGGTCTCCCAAATGTATAACATTTGTGGGCTCCCTGGCATTCCTTTTCCCTTTCTCTGGCTCCATAGCCTGGCATCCTCTGGTGCCTTTTGTCTATGGTATGGTTTTTCACAATGAGGTGGTCTCAGAATACCTGGCCTTTCTATGGTGGTTGGACATACCCTGTCCCCCTGCCCCCTGGCAGAGAGAGTGCTCTTCTTACAACCTAGCCCCAGGATATCACTTCCACTTTATTTTGTTGGGCAAGCTAATCACTAAGTCCAAGCTAGATTCAAGGATGGGGAATAACAGAACTTTACCTCCCAGCAGGGCCCACTGGAGAGGAAAGACATTGGCAGTGGCCACATCTCCAAATAAAAGCAAGTCCCCACACTGACCTTGTACCCTGGGCTGCATTGATCCATGCATTAGCTTCCATAGCTGTCTCTGCAGATGTACTGTTTTAGATGTGCACAATCATGTCAACTGCAAATAGCAATAGTTTTACTTCTTCATTTTCCTTCTGTGGGTCTTGTATTTCTTTTTCTTGTCTTATTACACTGGCTAGGACTTTCAGGACAGTGTTCAATAAAAATTCTGAGGGGGACACATCATGGCCTTGTTCTTATCAAGGAGGGAAATTATTCAAAAGTAATCGATATTCATCTGGGTGGCTGTCTGATTAATAATTGACTCCACTAGGCTGAAACCCTCAGAACTATAAGAACCAGGCCAGTTTTGGGCTCCTCTTTGTATCTCCAGAGCCTAGATCAAAGTCTAGCCACGGTAAACACTCAAAATGTGCTAAATAAATGACCTGAATGGTATCTTGGTTTAATATTAAATGCTAGCCAAGTTACTTAACTCTCATTTAATACCCTCAGAGTTTGTTTTCTATAAACAAGGAGCTTTGGTAGCTTGTGTGTCCATAGCACAAAAATGAAAAAGAAATATTGCACATACTCCGAATGTTTTGTGTTTTTTCCACTTGAAAGGAGACATCTATAACTTTTTCCCATTCTATGACCTCCTGCCGAGGAGAATAAATGGTACATCCCATTTCTACTATGTCTAAACACCAACCACAGTGGAGTTCCTTCTACTGTGAAGATAAATGTCTTTATGCCTGCCACCATGTGGAGACAGACCCTCGTCTTCATAGGTAGGCATTACAGGAAATGAGCCTTCCCCATTCACCAGCTGGAAGCGTAGCTCACACCAGGTTCCCTCCAGCCCAGAAGCCAAACCAAATGAGCTTTTGATGGATGATGGAGTACTGTGCTTTCTTCTGATCACTGTTTTTTTTTTTTTTTGATGCATTGATAGTTGGCACTATGAAAATGATCAGCCAGGCTGTAGACCCTGAGATTCCTACAAAGTGGGCCCAGGGTACGTTGACCCTGGCAGCGTTGGGCTCTGGCCCTGGGCTCCCTCTTCCTGAAGCTCATCCAGAGGGTGGCAGAGAAGAGTGTGGGTGCGTGAACTTTCCTGAGGTTCTGAGCTTGGATCCCTATTGTAACTTGTGACCTTGTGTAAGTGCATGGACCTCTCTGAGCCTCTGTTGATTTATCTTAAAATGAGGAAAATCACTCTAACTCAAGTGGATTTTTGTAGGATTAAATGATGTTGCCTTCTTTAAAAACAAAAATAAATAAATAAAATAAAACACTATCACACTGTACCCATAAAAGGTACTCGATATAGGGTAGTTTGTGCTCATATTGTCATTATTATTGTGAATGATTACCAGTTAGAGACTGATGTCCCCTACCAGGATTGTGTTTTCTCTTTCTTCTTCCAAAATCTCTCTGATTAGGAGAGGTGGGTGGTCTGCTTGGGAATGTCCGTCTGCACTATTACTCCTCCCCGTGTTTATGACCCTCCTTGAATTATTCATGGTGTTCCACATTCCTTATCTGATTTCCTCTGAAGGGCTTCTATGATCCACAGCCCAGGTGGCCCACCTGATTCCCCCCGGGGAGAAGTTGCTCAAATCTGCTGAGCTAAGAACCAGGGAATTGTTCCCAAGTCCAGAACTTGGATTCTGCCTTGTCCCTTGTCAGCCTGGGAGGAAAGTCTCCTTAGCAAACGTCCTTCCTTTTTACACTGGGGGTTCCTTTTTTATTACCATTTGCATGAAATTTCCTGTCCTCTCCAGAAAGCCTGCCTCCCAATCATGAAATAGGGGACGAATGAATGGAAAATACACATGAGCAACACAAACCGATTTCAGCTGACTAGATGCCCGGGGTCAGGGCTACAGCGTTTGCTTTCAGACGTGCTGGACTGATGACCGGTCAGCAAAGCCTCGGAGTGTACGCGGTCTCTGCTCTGCCCTCCGAGCTCCGCGGTGGGCATTCGGCGGGGGGCGGGGGGGTAATTCTCCCCCAGGCACAGTGCAGAACACCCAGCCTCCGCCGCACTGTCACAGGATGCACCTGCCCAAGCCACGGCGAAGATGCTCGCAGGAAGCCCCCCACCCCCCCGAGTGAGTGCCGCCCCAGGGCACTTCTGCTGAAGGCAAACGTGTTTTTCTTTTTGACAGATGCGCCTCATCTTTTCTATGCCATTTCTTCTCAGTCTTGTCTTTTGTCTCTTAAGGTGATAACTGCCTAATTATTCTATGTATGCTCTGGAAATATGATCCGCCAGCTTTCAGATCATGTAACCCGTCCCCTCGCTTGCCCCTGAAGTGTGCTTGAGCGCCAGCTACGTTCCCTGGGAAGGACACTCAGTCCCACAGGCGTCCTGGCAGCCTTGGAGGACAATGGAAATCCAGTCCGGGTCACCTGGCCACCAGGTGTTCATCCCCTTCAGTGCGGATTCAGGTGACAACATGGGAGGAGGACGGTCCTGCGAACACGGCCAGGGGAGGGGCTTACCCACCAAGGTCTCTCTTGTGGGGGTGTTTGCACAGGAGCTGGTACGGCCTTTGAAGCTGACCCCCAGAGACCCTGGGAGCTCCCTGCCATGAGCACCTTCGGGAGAGAAGCAGGGTCAGTGCTCTGAGGAGGACGGTCCTCGGGAAAGCCACCCAGCACCTGCCTTAGATGTCCGCCCCTTGGTAACTGGCCGAGAGCTCCCTGCAGCCCCAGCGAGCACCTCCGGCTCTGCGCGCTCCAGCCCTGCTCCCCGCGCTGCCTCTAGGATGCCCACTCCGTGCCTCCCTGGGGCAGCTAGGTGGGAACACAGAGATGCCCGCTGGCGGAAGCATTTTTATTTTATTTTAAAGATTTATTTATTTATTTCACAGACAGAGACCACAAGCAGGCAGAGAGGCAGGCAGAGAGCAGGGAAAGCAGGCTCCCCGCTGAGCAGAGAGCCCAATGCAGGACTCGATCCCAGGCCCCTGAGATCACGACCTGAGCTGAAGGCAGAGGCTTTAACCCACTGAGCCACCCAGGCGCCCCTGGCGGAGGCATTTTTAGGAGGATTTAGTGATTTGTGTCTTCCGTGAGCTGTGTTTCTTATCAGAGAGATAACCTGGAACCACATGTGCCTTTTAAATACTTTATGGTCCCGAGAGCCAGCCTGTCACGTCCCCGCAGACCTTCCTGCCGCCCCCGTGCCCCTGGTTCAGCGGCGGGCGCTGCCCCTAGAAGATTCGTTGTGAGATAGAACTCAGTCAGGGGAGATTGCTATCGGCCCCGGGGGGCGGCCAAGCTGGCCCTGACCGTCCCACATCAGCCCCAGCTTCTCGGAGGTTAGAACCCGTTTACTGCTGCCTCCTTCACCTTGTGGGCGGTCTCCCGCACTCCGAGGGACTCGAGGGTGGGGGCAGGTCCATCTTTTGGAGAAAGCAGTAAAGGTGTCTCCTCACCCTGACAGCTGCTTGTCGAGGGCAGCTTTAAACCCCGTTGGAGCCCAGCCCCCCAGAGGAGCGCATTAAAGCACAGGACTCCCGGTTAAATCCGAGCTTCCGGTGGAAAACAAAGACTACTCCAGGGACAGCCTGTTCCAGCTACAGCCCCGTCAGAGCCAAGGCCCAGGGGTCCTCGTGCAGATCCAGGGCCTCCCCGAGAGCCACCCCTGCCTCACCCCCTCCCGGTGCTGCCGCCCAAGACAGGGAAGGCTTTCCTTCTTCCTACTGTCTAAGGGTGTGTGCGGGGGAAAAGGTCATAGTACCCGTAAGACACCCGTGGGCACCCGCTCCTCTTACCTCTCCTCTCAGCCCCTCCTCCGAGAAGAAGCCACCAGTCTAATCTCTGTGTTTTTCATTTTCTTCCTCCAGTTTGTAACTTTGCTGCACCAGCGCGGATCTGTCCATGTCAACTCAGCCCCGCGTGTCATCGAACTTCCTGTTGAGAGAACACGTTGTCATTTCTTCTGTAACTCGTTGCCCGCAACAGCGCCTTTCTGGCGGTCAGCTGTGCTGCTGGGACAGCCGTAGGTCCCTCATGTGCCCTGGAAGCCCCACGGCGATGGGGGCGAACGTTTGGGTTGTCCACGGATTCCTGCTCTTACCAGCAACGTGCTTACCCAGACGCCGTGCCTCTGCTGCTCCGTGTGAGCTACTGTTTCTCCGCGGGTTCCCCGAGGACTGGAAATGCGCGGTCACAGGTGGGTGCTGTGACCTCGCCAGGTAGTACAAAAATGTTTCAAAATGGGTCGTCCCTGCTTACATTCCCCCGGTCGGACATGAGGCCACCGGTTATCACACAGATAGCCAAACTGACCCGTCACTGTCACCGGCAGTCGCGGACGAGGGTGTGAAATTAGATTTCACTCTAGTCTTACTTGGCGTTTCTTTTTGATGTATTTTTTAGGAATAGATCTTTTCCTAGGCATTTTCCCAATTTTTAAAATTTTGAAAAGCTAAAAAAATTTGCTCTCTGAAAGGCAACAAGATCGAGGAAGAAAAAAGGACCACAATGAGATTGTTAACAATATTAACCTAAGTTAATTAAACAGGAGACAGGGCTAGAAGTACAATGTAAGTTGAAAAGATCATAAGAAAGTAGTGCGGTGACCCCACGTTGATGTGGCTGAGCCCCCAAAATGCCTAGGCGTGGTCCCTCCCTCGCATTCCCTCTGCGCGGAGCCAGGGCTGGAACAGGCATCTCCCCGGGCGACGGGGGTCTCCTCTGACTTCTGTGAGGACGTTGTCTTCCAGAGTCTGGCTTTAGGCTGAGTCCCCAGCTGACCTGTCCATTCAGGGGGTGCAGGATGGGTGCGTGTTTCCTTTGTCGCCCCTCCCCCGTCAGGGCTCTGGGTGGCAGCGGCTGGTGTAGCCTGAGAGGAACCCCGGCTCGGGGCCCACTGGCCTCTCAGGATCACTTTGTTGTTGCGTTTTCTGGCAACCATGGAGTTCCCTAACTCCCGCACTAACACCGCAGCGCACTGAAGAGGTTTTTTTGGGTATAGAATGCTTTCTTTGATTTTTTTTTTCATAACACCTTTTTTCACGCTAGCAAAAGCTTTTCATCATTTAAAAAACATGAAATGCAGAATCCAGAAGAGCTAAAAACAATCTTGCACAAGAAGCCCCAAGTGGAAGGCATCACTACTCACTATTAAGTCCCACCACAAAGTCATAGTGATCCAGACCCTGTGGTTTTGGCGACAGAGCAGAGACACTCAGATCAACGAAACTAAACAGAAAACCCCGTCGTAGACCCACAGAAATATCCCCAAATGGGGTCTCGAATAAGGTAACAAACACAGCTTGGGGGAGGAAGGATGACCTTTCCAGCAAATGGGGCCGCAGCGCCTAGATGTCCCCGCGCAGTCACGAGGCTCGACCTGAGCCCACGCCTTGTGCCCAGACCACCTCGGTGCGTCGTGGACGTCAGTGAGGTACATCCGAGAAGGAAGCTGAGAAGAAAATAACCATGTGGGCGGGAATCTTGAGCACCTGTGGTTGGGTGAAGTGTCTTTAGACTTGACACCAAAAGCACATTCCACAAAGGCATGAATTGACACATCGGATCTCAGCAGAATTAAAATTCACTCTAGGGAAGTCCTCGTAAAGAGGACGGAGTGACGGGCTATGGGCTGGAAGAGGACCTCCATCCGGAAAGTACCAGTAACTCGAAAGTCCAGAGTAACACACAGACACGCCAACTAGGAAATGGACGGAAGACACAGAGGAACTGTCACCGCTGGGGTGGAGGGGGCGCGTGGACCGGCCGCCGGCGTCGTGGGCCATCAAGGAGGTGCCGGTCACGGCCACGGTGAGGTCTCTGCGCATCTATCAGAAGGGCTAATTTTAAAAAACTTACGGCGCTAATACCAAATGCTGGTGAAGATGCGGAGAGGCCGGGACTCCCATCCGCTGCCGGCGGAAATGTAAGACGGCACAGCCTCTCCGGGAAGCACCGGGGCTTGTCTAGCTTTTGTTCTTCACGGAACGAGCCAGGCGCTCTAACGTGCGACCCAGCAACTGGCGCCCTCGGGCCTTTACTCCAGAGAGATGAACACTGAAGCTCACCCGAAAATCCACACATGGATTTTTACCGGAGCTTTAGCCAGAATACCCCCAAGCTGGAACAACCCCAAGGTCCTTCGCCGGTGAATGGCTGAGCAGCCGGAGGGTCCATAGAGCCACGGGATCCAGTCGGCAGCAGGAAGGGCTGGGATATTGACGCGATCGACAACTCGGACGGGCCTCGAGGGAATGCGGGTACGTGGACAAGGGTCGGCCACGAAAGGTCACCTACCGTCTGACTTTATCTATAAAGCTTTCTTGAGGTGACAAAACTACAGGGACGGAGAACAGGTAAGAGGTTGCTGGAGATTCTGGAAGAGGGTGCGGGGGGAGGGACGGCTACAGAAACGACGGTGGTGGGACGGAGACACGCGTGACACAGCTGCTTGCGCACGTCCACGTCGGGGCGTGCGGGGCTGGTGAAACCCGAGCACGGATCTATCAACGCCAACACC
>RCUC01067837.1:0-29518 GCA_003697995.1 Taxidea taxus jeffersonii
GATTGCATGCTTCATCTGGGCATACCAAAACTTCTGAATATGAGCTGATAGACAATGGTAGAAACCCACACTTTGACAAGAATAACGATAGAAGAGAATCACCCAGGACTCAGAATGTTCTGTCCTAAATGTCATGTACATAGAAGCTACTAGACAAACTAATTCCACAAGTATTTCTGAATGCAGGGAAAGTATATTTATATATTACAAGATATATTAACCACTGTTTACATGCATGAGATATGTGTAAGGTATGAGTTTGTGGGATGTCAATAAAAAAATGTCCGATACTCAGAATTGGACAAAAGAGATCTATTGTTAATATTAATGTTCTTCATCCCATGGGTTAAGTTTGGATGGAATCTCAGAATAACCAAAAATCTTCATAAAGATTATGAGATTATTGCCTCAATATTATATGGAAAGCAAATCCTCATATTGGAAAGAAAACCCTGAACCAAAAGTTACAAATCACTTTCAGTTTTTTCTTTTAACTATCAGAGGAAAAGGAAAGCATTGAAGGGTGGGGGGTGGGAGAGACTGATGTGTGTTTTGATAACAGACTAGCTCTCTGTGGAATTCTATAGTTGTCACTTTATGTTATCTTCTTTATTAAAGCTTGCTTTATTAAAGCCTGCTGGGACCAATATTGGTCGGACTGGGTGGTAACCTTCTCCAGGAAATGAAGCTGATTCTAGAGGGATGATGGTATAGTGGAGAGAGTAGTGAGAAAAATAAAGTACAGATATTGAGTGTACCAGGCTCAGGGTTTTTGACTGGAAGATAAACTGAGCTTCAATTCTAATGACTCAGAAGTTGACAGAAATTTATACTCCTTATTGTATAGAGATTATCCCCATGTAAAGAAAATGAGATATATTTCTACTCATCTTAAAAATCAAACATTTGAAATTTTTATGCTGAATGATTTGGGTAAATGAATCATAAAAGGCAACATTTGGGAAATTTCCTATGAGTATGTAGGTCAAAAATTTTAATGCCAATAAAAAAACCCAAATAAGACACTGTGCCAAACCACCACAAAGAATGTTTTACTAATTTTAATCAGGAATTGTTATAATTTTCTAAAGTCTTAAAGTTCCTAATAACAACATACCAAGTTGCTTGCAAGATGATCCACACCAAAGAATCTAAAACAGTTTAAAGTCTTAAAGAGGATGAATTTCATCTATAAATTTGAGCAGCGGAGCTCCCCTCAAAATAATCTCAACGTTATTTGGAATCTATCAATCAAGTAGTTTCTAAGAGTGGCTTTACTCTGCAATGGATGAAATAACTCAATTTCACTGTCATTTACTCTCCCCAAAACCCAGTTTCTTCATATATAAAGCAAGAGCAATGACAAAACCCAATATACGAGGCTGTTATAAATATTTGTTATTAACCTTGCCCACAGAAGTGTTCAATAAATGGCATTTCCTATATAAATAATTACATGCAATTAATTGTGGACATCCAATGATGATATAAGTAGTAGAATAACATATTTAAGTTTTTATTTTATTAAGATAACTAAGGCATCAGTTTGCATGATAGTAGGCACAGAAATATGTTGAGACTATAGTATTGTAATGGTCCAGATAAAAGATTATGAAGCACCAATTTAAGGAAGTAACAGTTGAGAAAAAGAAAAAATTATAACTGTGGGAGTTATTAAGAACCTAAAATTACCAAAGCTTGATCAGAGATGGTAGAACAAGTGAAGGGAATAGAGAAGTCAAATGTATCCAGATTTCTGAAATGGAAAATGGAAAATGTTAATAGGGAAAATCTAAATACCTTACAATTCTTAATGATCTGCTTCTTTCCTACCTCTCTGACCTCTTTACAGCATAAATAGTAGAACAAAGAGAATTTTTAAAAATATAAACCAAAGCACATCACTAATATACTTAAATCGCTCCAACGAATCCCCATTACTTTTAAGATAAAGTCCAAAATTTCCATATGGTCTAGGATTGTCATGACTGAGTTCCTGTGCTTATATCTCTCAGATTATTTTATGCCTCATCCCTCCTCAATTTCCTATGTCTAAATCACACAGCTCTCTTTCCATTTGGAAAACACAGCAAGCACTCTCCCAACTCAATTTTTCCCACTTTGCTATCCTTACGCCTTGAAGCTAATCTTCACATCCTCAGACAATTCTCCATCTGGCCTCACCTTAAATATTATCTCCTCAGAAAGAACTTCCTTGGCTACCCAGCTTTTTTTTTTTTAACATATACTTACATATATTTTTGTTTACTTTCATAGGAGCATACTTTACTATCTGTTCTGCAACTTCCTTTTATCATTTTGTCACAAAATTCATTCCATGTTAGTAAAGGCAGATTTTATTAACTTTTAAAAAATATCTGAATCAGTTATTTTCAATATAGATTGGACTCTTTTCTCAACAAACTTCTGCTAACTATGGACTTCACACAGTATTCCATACAACTCTACATCCAACCAAAGGATGTGTGTGTGTGTGTGTGTGTGTGTGTGTGTGTGTGTGTGTGTGAAGAGCATGTGGCAATGGTTCAGTCCTATGTAATATGTGGGCCTTATGATACATCCCATTATCCACATGCAACTAGCCTGGTAGAAAGTTTGATTTGGCTGCTGAAGGCTTAGTCAGATGACTCAACTCAGCAAGTTTGGGGTGAAATCCTGGAGAGTGGAGTATATATCTCAAACTATTATTCAATATTTTGTGCTTTTCTCCTAAAACCCAGATGTAAGGACCAAGAAGTAAATGGTACAGGTAAGAATGGCCTACCAGAAGAATTTGTTCCCCTTTCCTCGTGAGTTTTGATTCAATGAATTTGGCAGTTCTTATGCCCAAGGAAGTAATGTTTCTGTGAGTGGACATGTCCGTGTTTTACATAAATTGGAATTTGAG
Organism: Taxidea taxus jeffersonii; assembly: GCA_003697995.1. Lineage (NCBI taxonomy): Eukaryota > Metazoa > Chordata > Mammalia > Carnivora > Mustelidae > Taxidea > Taxidea taxus. The sequence goes on from RCUC01067837.1 coordinate 2,909, forward strand.
ACCATCTTGGATGATATAACCTTTCACAAAACTGAACCACTAGGAAGATAAGTATTTTACTGGCTAAGAGGGTTGATCCCAATTATTAAAGGTCAATGAGTTGCTGCTATAAACTTTTGTAAGAGGACTATGTCTGAAACTCAAGAAACTTATTTGGAGTACATTTTGATATTCCCTTGATAAATAGTTCTAATCACTGGAAATCTGCAGCGATTCAATAGAGATAAAATCATCAAATATTCATATTCTTTTTAAAATATTTTATTTATTTATTTGACAGAGAGAGATCACAAGTAGGCAGAAAGAGAGAGGGGTAGCAGGCTCCCCACTGAGTGGAGAGTCCAATGCTGGCCTTGATCCCAGGACCCTGAGATCATGACCTGAGCCAAAGGCAGAGACTTAACCCTCTGAGCCACCCAAATGCCCCAAGGATTCAGATCTTATAAGAGTAAATATTCGAGTCACACAATCAGATAGAGAACCCATTAAACTGGGGACAGAGGATAAGATGACCTGGAATGAGTTGAAGAAATCAGCTGTGTTTTTTAACATAAATCTTGTGATCAACTACAGAAACAGTTTCTGTATAAGTTGTGTTTTATGGGGTTAAATTTTTTATATTCTCCCTTTTTTATCCTTTGCTTTATTTAGGTTTTAGAATATGACTAGACTGGAAACACTTTAAAGGGGAACCCTCTTACACTGTTGGTGGGGATGCAAGTTGGTGCAGCCAGTTTGGAAAGCAATGTGGAGACTCCTTAGGAAATTAAAAATAGAGCTTCCCTATAACCCTGCAATTGCACTATTGAGTATTTACCCCAAAGATACAGATGTAGTGAGAAGAAGGGCCATCTGTACCCCAATGTTCATAGCAGCAATGGCCACAGTCGCCAAACTGTGGAAAGAGCCAAGATGCTCTTCAACAGATGAATGGATAAAGAAAATATGGTCTATATATATAATGGAGTAGTAAACCTCCATCAGAAAGGATGAATACCCAAGTTTTTTATCAACATGGACAGGACTGGAGGAGATTATGCTGAGTGAAATAAGTCAAGCATTGAGTGTCAATTATCATATGGTTTCACTTACTTGTGGAGCATAAGGAATAACATGGAGGACACTGTGAGATGGAGAGGAGAAGTGAGTTGGGGAAAATCAGAGGGGGGAACCCCTCCATGAGAGACTGTGGACTCTGAGAAAGAAACTGAGGGTTTCTTGGAGGGGAGGGAGGTGGGGGGTTGGGTGAGCCTGGTGGTGGCTATTAATTAAGGAGGGCATGCATTTCATGGAGCACTGGGTGTGGTGCATAAACAATAAACCTTGGAACACTGAAAAAAAATAAAATTACAAAAAAATAAAGTGATATTGCAATATTGCACTTAATGGGGCTTCATGCATTCCCCATCTTAGGGACACAAAGTTTACTTGGATGAAGGACAAGAATGGAGCATGAAGTGTAAGAAAGTAGTGATAATTGAGATACAAAATGACTGAAATTTACTGAAGATCTTTTATTTTATTCTCCAGATACATGGTTCATCTTTCCTGCCTTGCTGTCTGTCCAGTGATGTTAACAAATATGGATTACATCAAAGGGATGGTCAGAGAGATAGTGAGAGAGCTGTTAGGTTGTCAAGTAGTCTCTTAGGATAATAAACCAAACTGAAAGTAACAGCCAAGTCTTTATTTATTTACTGAGATAGTTTAAGAGACCATAAAGAAGTTGCTGGCTCCCCCAGAGTCCATTTCTCCCCCATAGAATGGCACTGAGGTGAAGGTCAGGTGAATCAATGCAGACAGAAGGATCATCTCATTGCCAAGGGAACCTCCAACCCAAAAGGCTCCTGTCATTCTACAGACCTGGGGCAAGGGAAAAATGTTAGGAGTGGAGAAGCACTGGGCACTGAGTAAGCACAGATAAAAATGTCTTAAGGCCTTTGCCAGCTTCAGAGGTCTCCAAATGCAGGCACCTGAGCCAGGAATGCAGATATACATGAGAGCATGGATGGCTGACCAGTGGGAGTTGGCAGGGAGGAGTAAGTCCTTTACTGTAATTCCAGAGGTTGTAATGTAACTGGCTGTATACAAAGTCTGGTATGAGGTGGATGGCTTCTCCCCATGAGAGCCAGGGAAAGACTTTATAAGTGCCCATTGTTGGGCCTGAAAGATGACATAATGGATTCTGGCTTTCATCTGGACTCCTCAGAGATCTCACATTCTCTAGCTTCTCACTGAATTGAGCTAACAGGGACCTCAAAAGAACAGGAAGGAAGGAGGGTAAAGTCCAGTATTTATTCCCTGGTAATCTCTTTCCCTACCAGGAAGCACCTTAAGTCAACTGTGCCCCTGGCCTGAAGGTTGCCCTTTGAGGACAATGGAGCTCTCACAGCTAACTCTCTGTCCCTCCAGGTTCTGGTAACTATTATTCCTGGTCTCAATCCTTAGAGCCTAGGATAGGGACTAACTGACATTTTACTAAACCTGGGGGTCTGCACCTTTGTTGTGTTTTTCCCCTACACCTACACCTCATAACAAAACCTTCTTTGTGCGTTGCTTGAGTGGATCAGTTGGTTAATTGTCTGCCTTCAGCTCATGTCATGATCCTAGAGTCATAAGATTGAGCCCCACATTGGGCTCCTCACTCAGCAAGAAGCCTACTTCTCCCTCTCCCTCTGCCTTCTGCTTCCCCTGCTTGTGCTCTCTGTCTAATAAATAAATAAAATCTTTTAAAGAACCCTCTTTAGTATTGTTACATCTTGAATATTTTAATTACCTTGCCTGAGACAGCTTCATGGACATTCCTTCAATTTTCAAAAATTCACCTTTTTCCCCCCCTCATTTTAAAAAAATAACTCTGTATTCATTGATTTATTACAGAAATATTTATTCTGCACTTATATTAGTCAGGCTTTGTTCTGGGCTTTATAGACTATGTATGAACTATCCAGCAAACGTGAACTTACATTTAATGGGGGAAAGGGGACAGACAGTAAATAAATAAACATATCATATGCAAGAAGAACATAAAGAAGGTTAGAGGTAATGGGGATGGAGTTGTTGTTCTATATAAGGTAGTGAGATAAGCCTTCATTTATTTTGCAATATTTGAGCAGAGACTTGAAGGAAATGAGGTAGTAAGAGCAGGAAGGAACTGGGAGATTATAGGAAGACCATCACAGCAAGTGAAATAGCTCTATGGGGGAAAATGTGCTTGGCATGTCAGAGGAATAGCCAAGAGGCCAACATACTGTAGTAGAACAAGCAAGGGGAAGAGTGGCTGAAAAGGCAGCCAGAGTGGTGGCTGTGGGCTGGGCCATGGGACAGTTGTTTTCACCTTAGGGTGCATAATCTTAAAAAAAAAATCTAAGCCTCATCCCATACAAATTAAATCAGAACCTGTGGATGAGGGCTCTAAAATTCATATATACCTTGAAAGCTTGCCAAAAAATGTTAGTGTGTAGCCAGAATTGAGATCCACAGGTGAAAAGAAAAAAAATATTGTATACCTCCAAAAAATACTTTGGGTTTTGGGGCACCTGAGTGGCACAGTCTTTTAGGGGTCTGACTTTTGGTTTCAGCTTAGGTCATGGTCTCAGGGTCCTGAGATAGAGCCCTGAGTCAGGCTCCATGCTTAGTACAGAGTCTGCTTAGAGTTTCTCTCTCCCCATCCCTCTGCCACTGCCCCTACTCTCTCTTGCTTTCTCTCTCTCTCTCAAGTAAATAAATAAATTTTTAAAAAAGAAAACTTTGGGTTTTACCCTTACAAAGACAGGAAGTCACTGAAGGGCTTTGAGAAAGGGAGAGATGTGATCTGACTTCTGTTTTCAGAGGATCTCTCTGTCTCCTGTGTTTAGGATAGACTGTGCTGGAAGGTGGATAGGAAGAGCAAAGCAAGAAAACCAATTAAGAGACAATTGCCACCCACATGCCCAAGATGATGGTGAAAGTAAAAAGTGAAAGAGACAGAAGTAGTGAGCTTCTAAGTGTATTTTAAAGGCGGAATTGACCTAATCTGCTGTTAAGTTGTCTGTGAAACATCAGATAAAGAGAGGACACAATAGTAACTGCAAGGCTTTTGATCAAGGCAAATAGGATAACAAAATTCCTAAAATTACTGAAATGAGGAACATTACAGGTGCAAATTTTGGGATAAAGTGGGATTTTATATTCAATTTAATACATACTTTAGCTTTTATATTTATTTCTTTATTGAAACATCCATTTAAGTTTGAGATGTCATTTGAGACTTCAAGTGAAGATTTCAAATAGGCAATTTTATGTGCAAATATGAAATTGAGAACGGTTGACCACAGATGTAACTCATTAAGTCTTCAGCATACAAGTAGTATGCTATTACCTGAGTCATGATGGAATGAGGAAGTGAGCATCCACAAGAAAGCAGACACCTGAGGACTGAGCTCTAGGACATACCAAACATGAGAAATCTTAGAGTTGAAGATAATCCAGGAAAGAGAACGTGGGGTTGGGAGGGTCACATTGGAAGAGGAGAACCTGCAGAAAGTGCTATCCTAGGAGCGAAGTGAGGAAAGTCTTTAAAGAAAGAAGAGTGAGCAACTATGTCAAAGGCTGTTTATAAGTTACAAATAATAAGGACTTCAAAATCTCATTAGATTTAGCAAAAAAGGCATTGACCACCTTGGTGAGAGCTCAGTGGTTGAGTGCTAAGGACAAAGAAATGACAAAAAAGAACTGGTGACTGCAAAATAGGCACCTACACATTTACTCTAATGGCAGGAAGAGAAATGCTCTGATAATAGCACAAGAGCTGTGAGGTTATAGAAGGGATTTTATTTTTTTGACATTACAGATGTTACAGCATGACTGATGGAAATATATATTTAGACTTACTCATTTGTCATCAATTCTGCAAATATTAATGTTAGTGTTTGCCTTTTGATATTGTTGCTGAAAGCGCTGATATTTAAAGAGTAGAATAAGAAGAATTAAACAAAATCTGAGAATTCATCAGCCACTACACAGAGTAAGACAGAGGACTGCCAAAGTCAAGCATCTGGAATATATTACAGTTAAAAAAAAAAAAAAGGAAGAAGAATGCAGAATAGTTTAGGAAGTCAAATAAAGACAGGGCCAAGGGATAGAAGCTATAAGAGATTTATATTAATTCCAGGGGGATTTCATGAAAGCAAGTATTTGGTAGAATTCTTATATCAATCTCTTCTCCCAGGCCACTTGGATCTTCAGGGTAGGGTGTGTGTGCATGTACATAAACTGAAGAGGAAAGAGAAAAGGAACCTTAGTGCTTGAAACTGGCCATGTTTAATCTTTCTCTCTATAAGTGAGCTTTAATGCTCTTGGATCACTTGAAGAAGACGCCAACATCTATATCTCTTTTAAGACAGAAGTGATATATATTTTGAAGATCTGATATATAAAAGTAGTAAATCTTTAAAACCATTCTGCATTCTGTCACTATACATAAAACGTATATATTTCTAAAAATAAAACAAAACCTAGGTTATGGAAGTCCTTAGCCAGAAGTTTGAAGGCATTTACATATGCATTTTAATATAAAAATGTAGTCACTTGCATGCGTACTGTATCCATCACAACTCAGAGTCCTCTTAAACTACATAATTGCAACAACTCTTCTATTGCCATCTGCCATGAAAACGGTATTCACTGAAAAAGAACCAGATGTGGTAAACAAATTAACACGTGCACCATTGTCAAATGCTGCTGTTCTAAAGCGTGTAAGTGACATGGCAATTAATGCCTGTGAACAGCTGGTTTTAAAGAATATGAAAAGTGATTACTTTGCCCCATAAATGGACAAATCCACAGATGTTTCAGGTTGTGCTCAGTTGTTGGCATTTGTAAGGTATATTTTGGAAAACACTGTGAATGAAAGCATGCTGTTTTGTAAAACTTTGCTGGATGGCATAACAGAAGAAAACTTTCTGAAATATTTCAAGTGACAGCACAGATTTTACGGCAAGTGGGATACAGTGTGCAGTTCTTAATATGGACATCAGCAAATCGAAGATCAGAGGTAAAAAAATAGTCTTTCTTTACTAATGCCTTCTGGATATATTATGCTATCCACCACAATCATCTAAATGACCATGTCTCTGGAGAGATGAGAATAAATTCCATCACTTCTTGAACCTCTTCTACTTGCAGATCTTCAATGGCAATTATGGAAAAATTTAAAATCGTGGCTAATCAAAATGTGCTCAAGTGTTACCTTTCTTTCTTGATCAAAAATTAAACTTGGCAGACTAATTAATAATCCATTTAGCTTTACAAGGTTGGCTTCCTGGAAAAAATTTTTGAGACAAAGGGAATTGCATCCCTATCACTGCTGACAAAATTGAAGCTGCTATAGAAGTTAGTCAATAAAATTAGAAGGCAATATTAAGTTTATCTTTTGTGGAAAAAATATATATAAACACCCACCAGACTTATCATTTAATAATCACTCATAAAGCAAATAGGAAAATATTGTATGGTAAGAAAATAGAGTTGAGTTTCTCAAAATAATTATATTATTTTATTTCTAGAATCACTTTATAAATATGAGGTTACTTTCCATATTTATCTTTAAATGTGAGTTCTTTATTGTTTATCAAAATAGAATCTCAGCCTTAATATTACATAGCATCACACAACCATTTGATTATTGACTGTATTTCAAATGCATCAGAAAATATATTCAGATTACATATAGAGCTAATTTAAGAAAAAACAATTTGAGCCAACTGTTTCACATGTCAAAGAATTATTATAATTATGGTAGTTTAGTGGCATAAGTTTCCACCCATGATTGTATATTAAAAATAGAAGAGTCCAGCATTAAAATCAGAGAGGAATGTGGATTGTTTTCTAATTTACCAAGAACCAGAGTTCATAGATACAAAATCACTCACTTTCAATCATTCTTAAGTAATATAGATAGAGATAGTGATGCATGAAGAAGCCGATTTAAAACCATCCAAAACAAACCAGAGTCGTATCTTTCTACTCTTCTCCCACATCAACAATATCTGCACATTCCTAGCCACCTTGCTACGCCAGCTGCTTTCTCTTAAGATTCTAGTTTAAGAAAAAATCACAATGGGTCCCTCTCTTATTTTATGTATCTGAAAGAAAGAATAGACATCAACTGATTGAAAAAAAAAAGTGAAAGAAATGGATTAGTGGCCAAACACATCTAAATTTTTCCTTTGTATTAGTATGAAAGAAGAACTAAAAGAAGAATTGAAATCTCTCTCTATATATTTTCTTATGGGCGCAATAGAAAATAGAAACAAGATTTACTTTTCTACTTTAAAGAATAAAAAAAAAATCTATACAATGAGGACACCAGACCACAGGCATAGCAGGATGATAATCTTGGAGACAAGGAAAACAAAAAGAAGTGAGCTCTTTGATAACTCTGGGATACTATGTAGATAGCATATTTAGAAATGTGAGTTGAGAGACACAGTTTACATTTCAAGAAGGCCAAGGCAAGTAGAACTGCACGGCAGAATATCATAGAGGACAGAGCTTAAGATGGAGGGCAAGGGAGAGGAAGAGAGATCTAGAGAAATACAGTTTTCCCCTGAGGCTTCACCTGAGTATAATAAACACATGCTAGGAAAAGAACTTACAGAACATTCTCAGAGTTTACACACGATAGAAACAGTTTGTTTTCATTAGATAATAGTTTGGTCTCACTAGGAAGATCTTCAAATGATGTGATATTGAGTAGAATCTTAGAAAAGTGTTGTTTCATTAGTAAGGTCATATTAAAACAACATCATTCTAGGGGCACCTGGGTGGCTAAGTGGGTTAAGCCGCTGCCTTTGGCTGAGGTCATGATCTCGGGGTCTTGGGATCGAGTCCTGCATTGGGCTTTCTGCTCAGCAGGGAGCCTGCTTCCCTCTCTCTCTCTCTCTGCCAACTTGTGATCTCTCTCTGTCAAATAAATAAATAAAATCTTTAAAAAAAAACAAAACATCATTCTAGATCCACCAAGTTAGCATAGTGAACTTCAAAAGAATCAAATTTCTTCCAACTAACTTAACTGCACACAGAATAAGATTTTAAGATACATAAGGGCACAGAAAAATTATAGCACCCCAATCATGAAATCCATAACTGACATAAGAATGAGAAGGAAGGAAGGGAGGAAGGGAGGGAGGGAGGAAGAGAGAGAAGGAATAAATTACCAGGCATGTGAAGAGGTCAAGCAAATATAATTCATAATGAGAAGGAAAATTAACCAACAGAAACAGAACAAAAGAAGGAGAGAGACACAAATAGTAGACAAGGAACGTAAAGCTACTATTATAAATATGCTCCATATATGCAGAAAGATAAAGAAGGAAGCATAAATATAAAAAAGGAGGGCAGGTAAGATATAAAAATGGCCCAAATTAATTTCCAGTTATAAAAAATAACATCTGAAATGAAAAATGCATTGGATAGGACTATAGTAGATTATAGTCTGCAAAGAAAAGAAAGGAAGTTAAATACACATGAAAAGAAACTATACAAGATGAAAAACATACAGAAAACATAACTTACAAATGTACCATACTAATAATGTAAGATGTTAATAATAGGGAAAGCTGGTTGTGGGGTATAGAATTCTCTGTACTATCTTCACAACTTTTCTGTAAATTGAGAATTATTCTAAACTGTGTATTGCATTTAAAAGATTGAATGGAGAATAGTGAGCTGAGGGACAGAATCAAGCAGCCTATATTTATGTAATTAGGGTCCCAGCAGAGAAGAAAGAGCTGGCAAGGCAGGAAAAAATATTTGAAGAATGGTCAAAATCTTCCTAAATTTGGTGAAGCTACAAACCTACATATTCAAAAAGCTCACTGAAACCCAGGAGAAGAAACATGAAGGAAACCACTCCAAGATGCATCATAACCAATTGCTTAAACTGTTCATGATCCATGTGACAAGAAGAATGTTGTTAATTTGTTCTCATTTTCTGCACATCCATTCATACACTGACCTCTGACTTCTTCTCCAGAGTCATATTTTGCCACAACAACATAGACTATTGTCTAGATTTTTTGTACAACTAGAATATTCAGGAAAACTAATTTATAGTTTCATGTGTTCACTTCTTCTGCATTAAATGCATTAAATGATTTTTCTGTTCTTATGCAATACAGAACCACATATTTGTTTCCAAACATTCTGCTCAAATGTCACTTCTTAAAAGTCTTCCCCATGTTTCTTCCATGAGCTCTGTAGGTCCTCAGGAAATGCTTGCTGAATGAATGAGAAGATAGATGTCTAAATGGAGTTCTCTAAGGCTTAAAGCAAGGAAAAAGGACACAGTAATTAAGAGGAAGTTAGATCATAAATCTAAGCCAGTACATTGGTACAAATGTCCTTGGAATTCCTTTGAGGAATGGGCACCACTGGATTAGTGGGTGATTATTGCAATTTAACAGGAAAAGATAGATTATTATGGGGAACACTTTCTCAGGCTCTTTGCATTCAGTTTCATCTCTCTTTTGATTGGGTGAGAATGGAAACATTTTCTTATAGTTCCTTCAGTTTCTGCAGAGGAATCCACACACAAAAGCATGCTGATGGGTGCATAGGTTTCAGCAGCCATGGAGACAATGATGTCAGGGTGCAGTCAGGTCTCATGATATGGTTTTGAAAATCTAGATTTCATGGGATAACAAGAATAACACACACTATTTGTTTTGTGACCAAACTTTTTCAAGGGTAGGACAAAATTTAAAGAGGCACCCCAAATCTCAGTAATCATACTAATTTTTTTTCTTTTTCTTCAGTCCTTAATATGTCTCAGAATGATGCAGTCACTGGTTCTGGATAAAAGTTATGATGTGACCAAAAAAAAAAAAAGGAAAGAAAACAGAGAAACAAAAAACTATGTCAATACCCTTTAGTTGTATGCCCATTTAAAATGTATTCTTGTTACTTAGCTAAGAGAGTTGCCACTTCCTTTAGCTCATCCCCCACCTCTGCAGCATCAAGGTGGAAACAGGTGCCACACTGAAGTCCACCTTCATGGTCACATTATAGTCAGCCAGTCCAAACAAATACCTGAGAGGATACAGACTCTTGTCTGATTCTGAGTTTCCTTAAGGAAACCAGTTGTCTTCTGGATCTTAATCTTTCAAATGGTTAGAAATAGTACTATGCAAACAAACAAGAAATACAAACAAAAACTCCCACCGTGTTAATCTTAGGGGGTTACCACACTGTGAAATTTAAATATATATATATTTTGCCTGACCCTTATTGACTTCAAATATAAGTGTTCTTGGGGCGCCTGAGTGGCTCAGTGGGTTAAAGCCTCTGCCTTCGGCTCTGGTCATGATCCCAGGGTCCTGGGATTGAGCCCCGCGTCGGGCTCTCTGTTCAGCAGGAAGCCTGCTTTCTCCTCTCTCTCTGCCTGCCTCTCTGCCTACTTGTGATCTCTGTCTGTCAAATTAAAAAATATATATATAAATGTTCTTAATTTCAAAGTTAAGATGGATTTTCCAGTAACAAGTTTTGACTTTAGCCAGCTCACCGATCTGAAAGCAAATATTTGCAGAAATACAGCTTTGCTTGACTGAGTTTGAACACCAACATCCGATAGTAAGAGTGAGGCAGCTTTAGTGCACTGTGCTGACCAGAATTGCAAGGAATACCATAGCCTCAAACTTACAGCCCCCTTTGACCAGACAGCAAAGCTGTGGCGTGTGACCTGTGTCAGACCAACAGAAGGGACAATGGAATCAGAATTGAATCTATGGACTTTGAACTTAATGGACTTAGAGTGCAATACACTCTAAGGCTACAGGCTGAGCACAGCTCAATAATCACAGCTCTTAGTTACCAAGAGCTGACTCTTCCATGCTGCTTTACTGTCTATAAAATGCTTTCACAAATAATTCCTTTGAGACTTCTAGCTCAAATAAAAGAACTGATGTAAATAATGTAAGCATTGATATCACATAGTACATGAAGAAACATGAGATCTGAAGTAGACTTGTTCCCAGTTCAACATAGTGAGTAAGATTTGGAGTAGTTCCTGAAGCTATCTGGTCTAAATTCAGGATATTTAAAATTTTACATCCTTCTTTGCATTACACTGTCATATGCAGAGTGGAAAGAACATCAAATTCTTTTTTTCCTTTTCTCATATATGTTGAAAATGCTTTGCCTTTATTTTTTGTAAACTTCAAATCTTTAATTTTGAAACAAACTCAAAGGTACAAAAAATTGCAAGAGAATAAATAAATAATTTTCCCTTTATCATTTGAAAGAGTTGTTTACAATGATCCCCAAATGTGTAGTTTTAAAACAAGAACACTGGGGCACCTGGGTGGCTCAGTCCGTTAAGCATCTGCCTTTAGATCAGGTCATGATCCCAGGGTTCTGGGATCGAGCCCCACATCAGCCTCCCTGCTCTGTGAGGAGCCTGTTTTTCCCTCTGCCTCCTGCTCTCCTCTTATGCTCTTACTCTCTCTGCCAAATAAATAAGTAAAATCTTTAAGATAAACAACTAAAACAAGAACATATTTTTTATGGAGCACAACAGAATCACCAAAATAGAGAAATTAACATTGACACATCACTACCATTTACTCAACAAAGTTGAATTCAAGCAGCCATCTAAGTCTTACAAAGTGTTCCAGAATTGTTCTTAACTGCAAAAGAATACAATTCAGAATTTTGCTGGGGGGTGGGGTGTTTGTATTTAATCTTCCCCTTAAATATGAAACTTTTTAATCAATCTTTCATTGGCCTTCGTCACACTGCATCTTCACAGATACAAGCCAGAAATTTCATAGACCATACCTCAATTTGAGTTTATCTGGTGTTTCCTCACAACTAGATTCAGACTGTGCATTTTAGGAATATCACGGAAGTAATATTGTGTTCCCATTGCATCTTATTAGATTGACCAAGGTTTCAATTTGCCTTATTACTGGTAATGTTAATTTTGACCACTTGGTGAAAGTGGTATCTATCATGCTTCACTACTACACAAACTTTCAGTTTATTCATTATTTTTGTGTATCACTATGAACCATGATTCCCTATTTTATTCAGTGGGCTGTAATCCACTGACATCATTATTTATTTTGATATTCAGTTGTTCCACAATTGGCCAGTGGAAGTCCTTCAAGCTGCCTTCTATGTTCTTTTATACATGTCCCTTCATTGTTTGAGACTTTTATTATTCCTAGTACACGGTGTTCTAGACTCATGTTGTCCTTTTCTGGCCTACCTCTGGGATGAGAATGTTTTGCAAGGATTCCTAGTTATTTTGGGGAAGAAAAGAATTTAGAAACAATACCTGGGCTCAGAATGTGCTTATTAGTATTGGAATGCCCTTGCTTCCAGACTTTCCACATGGAAAAAAAAACTAGAAAAGAATATATATAAAGACATAAACAATTACATCTTTATTTATTCCTATATTTATTTCTATACTGAAAATCACAGGTTTGCACTAATGTTTTTAATTTCAATATAATACTGTTAAGTTCTTGTTAGCTTCCCCTATTTCCATATTTGTAATTTCCATCTCTGATGGTGAAAAATCCAGTTCTTATTATCCCTACCTGACATATTTATTTATGTGATCAATCGCCCTATGTGTAACTGATCTCCTAATACTGCTGCCATCCTCTTTATGCACAGATTCCTCTTTCATCCCACTTTGGCTCCAAAGCTTTGCACAGGCTGCACTGTTCCCCACCACATATGAATACCCTTCTCTCCACACTTTGCTCCAATTTCCTGGGCAGAATTTCCCTATTATACAGAAAATGTTCTCACTCCATCCTCCTTACCCCACTTAGGGTCCAATACCTCCCGATGATATGGTCTTCCAGGTAGAAATACTCTCTCCTGGCTACAGTGATGATAACTCTATTGGACATTCATACCACACAGATGCCCTTCTCAACCTACTTGGACTTGCACACCTAGTAAAGAAATAACCCTGGAGATGACATCTTCAGACTGTTCATAATCTGATCCTTCATGCCAAGCTTCTCTCCTCCCACACACGCTGGAATGTCCTCCTTAGGGCACTCAAACATTGACACTGCACTGGATTAACCCCTTCACACACCCCTCAGGCTCCAACACCCATGCCAGGCTATGCTGTAACTCCCTCCTTTATACGTGCTTTTCTTACCTTGCTTGAGCCCTGAAGACTCCCCACCACCCTCTGCCCTGTTTGAAATTCACCTCATTACTTTTGAGATTCAACATCCAGCATAGGGCCAGCCTCTACCCACCACACGAACATCGTTCTTCATAACTTATATCAGAAATCCTAAAAAATCAACCATACGTTCATGGGGACATGCTTCTCACCATGTTTTGGCTCTCACGTCCCAGGTCAAGCTGCCTCTTATTGGGCATTCCTAAAGAGGTTTGGGTTTTGATCCTCCTCATTGGACCATCTCCTCTTGGAAAATCCTCTTTATTCACACTGATTATAACAGCCTGCTCACAGTACTCACACTGAGTACTGTGCCCCCACCCCTGACATGGACTTTTATTGTCCTTAGCCCCATGGGTTGGTAAACTGAATTTTTCAAGGTAAATCAGAAAATGGAATGGGAAGAGGAAGAGTAAAGCTTTGTGTTGAAACACAGACAGGATGACTTTCTCTCTTACCATTGTCCTCTTTATTTTTCAATAGGTATTTATTCACAAAACTGATTTCCAAGTTCTTTCATCCTGATCAGAAATCATAGTCTCAGTTTGCTTACTAAGTTACATCAGGAAATGATGTAAATGAACTAAGTGTAGGAACCACATTCTTTAATAAATGAACAAAATAAGCACATGTAGGAAGAGGAATATTCTTTTAGAGGAATATATTTTAAAAGATGCCTTGGAAAGAATGTTTTTTTTTAAAGATTTTATTTATTTATTTGACAGAGAGAGAAATCACAAGTAGGCAGAGAGGCAGGCAGAGAGAGAGGAGGAAGCAGGCTCCCTGCTGAGTAGCGAGCCCGATGCAGGGCTCCATCCAGGACCCTGAGATCATGACCCAAGCCGAAGGCAGAGGCTTAACCCACTGAGCCACCCAGGTGCCCCAAGAATGCTTTTTTTATGAAACCAAATGATTAGGAACCATTTTCCATGATCTTAATTCATTTGAGAGAATAATTGTCAGCTGACAATAATTAATTAGAATACTTTTGTGTTAATTGGATAAGACTGACTTTACAAATGAATAAAACCAAATGATTTTTTGATTTATTAGAAAAAATATGAAAAATAATAAGAAAAAAGTTTTCAAGTTGTAACATCAGTGGGGAATTATTTTGACAGCACACTTTATAAAGAAAAGTATGTTAGAAATATGCTGCCCTAGTTGTTCATTTTCAGAACCTTATTTCATTTCTATTTTTAGACTCTTTCCTTACTGAGTATGCTCTTGGCCTTTGAAATATACTATATTGCTTTTTAAAAGGTGTGTATATGTACCTTACTTTAAAGAAACTGGACATATGTGAGAAACAGAGCTCTGAGTGAAGACCTAAAGCTTTCTGGGTTGCAAAGTCTGATAAACTCATATAGTTTGTAGGGTCAGATCAACTAAGATCATTTTTAGGATGATGCATGGCAGCTATGTAGATCCCTATTACAACATCACCAAGACTAAGATGGCTAACCTGCTTCATTATTAGGTCACTCTTCACACTCCAGGCAGCATATCAGAAAGGACAAGAAGGTCTAAAGTGTGATGTGTATGAAGACAATCTAAGCATCACCTATCCATACAATCTATTTTTTTCTCCCACATCAGCACCTTTAGACCAAGGCAAAGAAATCTGGAATGAAGGAGGCTGAGATATTTAAAGTACTGTAAAGCTAAGTCTTCTGAATAAAACAAAGGGCACAAAGCACTACTGCTTTTATGATCAAACATAGAAAAGTACATTGTAGCAATGGTTATGAAGGAAATGCAAAATATTCATATGTACAATGGCAGAAAATATTCCTAGAAATCAGGACAGACCAGTGCTGCATTCATGCCACTGCCTATGGTACATGAGGTTTGCAGTAGAGGCAGTCACAGCAAAATGTGGCACCTAAAAATAATTGCAAATGGTACAAACCCAATACTGCTGTTCAGATCTCATACAAAAATCTTCACAGCACTTTTTCTAAATACAACTGTGAAAGATTTAGAAAGGCCTACATGCAGAGATTCCAAGTTAAGGACATGTCAGAAAGTTTCAACTTTATTCATGCTCTTGAGTTTATTATTTACTGGTAACTTTTACTCCAATTATATCAGACTGAATTTGTTATGGCCCAAGAAATCCTTTTTTTTAATATATGAGTATCCAGATTTATTCAAAACATAAATTCATGAGTTTATAAAATTGCTATATATATTATATACATATTATATGGTTTTCCTAAGTAGCATATATGGTTATATAAACTGCTATATATATGTTTTATATGATATATCATATATGGTTCTCCTAAGTAATGAACTTCCTTTTGATATCTCACATAAATCACCATACTCTGATCCAAACTTTGACAAACTTTTCCTCTCTGCGCTTCCCTTGAAGGACGAAGGAGTGGAAACTTTTAGTACTGGCTGTACTTCTTATTAATGTCAAATGAGGCTAAGTAGGATTTTCCTTGTCTTCCTAAAGTGAGACCCAATTAGAGGAGATTGTATAATAAAGAACTAAAATGAGACAAACCCTTAGGGAATGCTGTGAATGTTATTAGAGAAAATTATTCTCCTTTACAAAGCCAAGGGATCACTTCTTAAGAATGAGTACCCAAAATAAAGGGAGAGACTTTTGTTCCCCAATGGCTCTCTGCTTAGGCAGTGAACTTGCCACAGTATGAGAGAGGCAGAAAGAGAGAATTAGAAAGATATGCTAGAGCTAAGAAAGAGGGAGCCAAATGGAGCTCCTTGTCCTTCACCAGTTGTCAATATCTGTTGTAAACAGACAGAAAGAACTTCATCAGTAAGAGATCTGGGGTAGATTGATGCTGATGGGAAATGAGTGGCATTGGAATAGGTCTAGCCAGAGCCTTATTTCTGATATCAAGAAACTGTGCTATTTAACACCACTTTGGAAGGGAATCTTAACATCGAATAGGTGTCCTTCCAAGAAAGCCAATATTTAAGTAACTGCTATATAAAAAGCAAGAATAACCAGTTTCAGTTATCTAGAGAAACAACTATAATCAACCTAGCCAAATTGCCATCAATCCCAGTTAAGTACAAGGAACACTCCCATTTCTCTCTCTCTATTCCTCCTTCTAACTAGCCCTAGAAAGGGAAGGAGAGGAGTGTGTAAATAGTGATCCTGTCAGATTTTCCCTCTTCCTGCTTCTCTTTCAAAACACTGAAGTCATAAGAGACTTTGCCTGGGATGGTGGGAGGAAGAGTAAAGGTTTGATTCTAATTTAATGTGAATGCTTATTAAATAAAGGGACAGCATACTAAATACTGAAATGAAACTCTTCTAATTACCGAGAAATGACTAAGTTTATTAAAAATCCCAAGGCATTAATGGACTCACTGCATAGTAGTATTTGGATATATAAAACTCTTACTTGTTTATATCATCAAAAGTTGATATTTCTTAATAAACTATTTTACTAGTTAAATGACCCTGACTATTCATTTACACTTTTTGATTTTTGGAGTTGAAAGTGTGACTTTAAATTTGGACAGCTAAAGTTATAAACAGTGGAAATCCATGAAGGGGAGCAAAGAGCTGACAGGGTGGAAATGTTTTTCCTTCTGCCTTTAGTCAGTAAGAAGAAAAAGGGCTCTACTGTACAGATTTGAAGGTCAACATTATATGGTAAAAAGATTTAACTGAATTTAGGACAAAAGGAGAACACTGAAGGAAGACCTATCTCAGGCATTAGGAAGTAGGAAATGACATTAAATGTCCAGAGCTGGATAAGACAGGCCACAGAAAGGGAAACGTAAAGCCAAATGTCAAAGCAAGACAATTTTTAGAATTAAGAACAAACAAAGAACTAAAAAAAAAAAAGCAGAGGCACAAGTCTTTAGAGGTCCATAGACAATTAAATTGAAATATTGTTGAAGCATATTTTCATTTCACTAAACAAGTATCAATGAGTATCAAACCTGCTAATTAATGGGACTGTAAGAGTGAACATGATACAGTCATTTCTTGTCCCCAAATTGCTTATAATCTAGATAAACTGAAAGAGCCTAATGTTT
Organism: Taxidea taxus jeffersonii; assembly: GCA_003697995.1. NCBI lineage: Eukaryota > Metazoa > Chordata > Mammalia > Carnivora > Mustelidae > Taxidea > Taxidea taxus. The sequence goes on from RCUC01067837.1 coordinate 20,136, forward strand.
TCTCTCTCTCATTTCTTGCCAATTAAAATGTTTCATAAATTTTATATTAATAAAGTATTTTTGATTCTCTCGGTGGAGCTTATTTTTTAAGATTTCATTACAAATTGACTTTTTAATCTTGTTAACAGCTGAATTCTATCAAAATTCTTGTCACTGGGGCAATGGTTTTTGCAGGCGGTCAATCTAGACAGAATTAAGTCTAAGACTCGCTTGGAAAGCTATAACTGTAGGTAGAGGCTACTGATTTTGTCTCTCTGGACCACAGAATACTGGTTGCCACAACCAGGCAGAGTTGGCTTAGCAGGGTTGCTAAATATAGGTATTCTATAGTCATTCGTTAACTTGAGGATTGTTCAGTATGGACATATGATGATAATTATATCTGTCCAAATGCTACGGGTGGAAGAGGACTGTAACCATTTCCCTTTGGTTATATCCTTCAGTGAGCTTCTTTTGATTTCTCTTTCACAAAGTATATAGTGAGAGCTCTAAATGGGCAGGAAGTCTAAGGGTTGCATTTCTTTAAAGCTTTGGTTGGGCTACCTTTTCTCTTTGAATTGCTCAAATCTATTATTTCTTCTCTGGTTTCCATACTGTTTTATCCTGTCATGTACAAGACATATTACTACTTAAAGACAACGTTTGGTTGTTATATTTTGCATTTATTCACAATAACATTCTTTAAGTAAAGAAGTTTTGCTTTGTATAACAAACTTCAAAATGTTAGTTGTTTTTTCTTTACTTGTTATTGGGAATGGCTACAGTTACTATGATCTAACTCTAGTTTAGTTAAACATGCTATCTGTACTCTACTTCCTACATATTTTCACCCTGCCACCATCACCGTAAGATATCTTCTGGTGAAGGGATATTTGACACAATCATTTGTAACTTAGAGTTCCTTGCTGAAAACAAGATTCTCCAGTGAATATGTGTATTACCACTGAATGACATTCTTTACATACTTAGCAACTGTAGTGCATCTTGCTGTATACCTATCCTTTTTCAGGATGAAAACATTCTTTCCTCCAATACTCATGAGAATTGGCTGCAGGTGGCTTCTAATTAGTTCATTTTGGAAACTGCCCTCAGCCTAAGGATGCTGCTTCTCTCAAAGTCATGGCCGTTGCTGGTGTCAGTGACTGGTACACACATATCTGTGAAGTTTCGGCCTTGTTACTTTAGCTTGGGTCAATTCTCAGGAGACAACTCATTCCATAGATGCCCATGGGGCTGGCTGACTTCTGTTGCATCTGCATTACAGTTCAACTTCTTCCTCTGCTCTGTCCTCTTCCCTTCACTTTCCTACAGCTGTTGTTCCAGTATGTCTTCCCCAGAATAGTTTCTGTATACAAATTCCTATCCCAGATACTGTTTTTGAAGACTGTGATCTAAGCCAATTGGTGTCAAGAGCACTTCTAAATAGTGAACTATAAAATGGGATATTAGAGCCAGGTGACCCATTGGCTGGCCACCATGGTGAATCCTATTACTGATAGTAAATAGGGTACTGATAAGCCCTGGTTTGCTAGAGCAATGCAATTCATCAGTAGTGAATAAGTGAAAATAACTGCATTAGGTAATACAATATCTCAAGCATTTAAGAAATAAAAAATAAGTAATCATTATAATGTAGGAATTTGGTGTCTCTCATGGGGTATCAATGTACTGGAAAAAGGCAAAGAAAGACTCTTGATAGATCACTGTTATAAAGCAATATATTAAAGTTACAATGCCTCTTCAGAAATACACACAAAATATTCATATTTTCTGATGCTAGAGAACATGGGCTTCGGTAGGGAAGAGTGGAATCCTGAGATTAAGGATGTTGATATCTGCCTCAATGGTCAATGGTCCCTAGAACCTTGACACTTCAGATAACCTTAAACTCTCTGGGCTTTTAGAAATGTCTCACTCCTCCCTGTTCAAGACTACCTTTTTAATCTATACTTAATGATGATTCAGACACCTCTGCTTGCAAGACAACACATTCTTTTCTCAGGCTATGCCTCCACTTCTGCTCCTTGCCAGACTAAGTTGGCTGAGGAAGTGCCAGGTCTGCTAAAGGAGAAAAAAAATCTCTAAGTACCAAAGAAACTGGAGGACATAGCCAAGATTAGAGACAGGACCCTAGAAAGTTTATATGGGATTAGATCTGAGGGTGCTAGATCAAGGATAACAAACTATACAGGTATATAAGGGACAGTTTCCTCATACAGGAACACTGTCACATAGAATTTAACTCTTTGACAAGGACACTGGGAGATGGTGCTAGTTACTACTGGGTGGCTTGTGAAAGGCTGGAAAAAGTGATTGCCCTCACTAAATAAAGAGAAATGCAGAGATACCTTGGTAAACAGTGGGGAAAAGATAAAATGTTCACAAACATGGGCAATAAGAGTGCATATAATACATAAAATTGTGAAACCCTATGGGAACCCTGAGTGCAACTCATTTAGCAAAGTGGGAAGAAAAGTGTTAGTGAGGGGTACACCAGTATTGTAAATATCTGTGATAGCTATCCCCTGCAGGTTAGGGATGATTTTAAAAGATGATATTATCTGATTGAAAGAAAGGTGATGGAATACCACATTAATAGAGGCCAGGTGGCAAGATTTAATTGTCAGGAGAAGGATGAGTGAAATTATTGAAGTATGTATCAAAGTCAGAGTGGAAGCCAGGGACTGAATCAGCCATCACTATAGTAACTGTTAACAGAACACAGTGCTTTTGGGAAAAAGATATATGGTAGCCAACAGTGACATTGCTTGATTTACAAAATAAAGCAAAGCAAAGCAAACATTATCCATACTGGTTGAAAGGAAATCAAGAAAAGCAACCCTAATGAAAGTCATGATGCCTTGCCCAGTTTGTACACTCAAGTCAGGTTATAGACTAGGAACTCAAAGAGTGAATGGGAGGCTAAGTATCCAGCACCGTGTAACAGCATAGGAAATGTGTAATGGTTCTCCTAATTCTTCCCCCAAATAATCTCTGAATATTAACTCAATAATCATTTCCTGGCAGTATATGGCAGAGAAATAATAAATGGATAATAAGTGAACCTCAGGTTCATATCACTCTGGTTTCACTTGTTCCACAGACACTCCAGTTAGTAATTTTCCAAGTCCTCAAACATACAATCAAAATGCACATCTTATTTGTTAGTTGATAGAATCCTTTCTTCTGGTTACTATTGCATATCACAAATTATCCCAAAGCTTAGTGGCTTAAAGTAAACATTTTATGTCTCTCATGTTTTGAGGATCAGGAATTTAGGAAGAACTTGGTTGGGCAGTTCTTACTCAAGACTTCTCATGCTGGTGTGATCAGATGTCTGAGGCTGTAGTCATCTGAAGACTCAACTGGATCTCACTCACTTGGATACTATCTGATACAGGCTGTTGCTTAAGAGCTCAGGTGAGGATGTTATCTATAGTAGTATATGTTGAGTCTCTAGGGTATTTGGAGTTCTTAAATGAAAGCTGTTTTTTTCCCAATGCAAGCATTTCATGGGAAGTAGATGGATAGTGCATGGGCTTTTCTGACATAGTCCTGAAAGGCATATAGCATTACTTCCACTGTATCATCTAGTGATCAAATCAGTCAAATTACCAAGATTTAAAGGAGACAGAATAGGAGGAGTCTGAAAGAGTTTTGAAGCAATGTTATTAAAATTGCCATGCCTTCCCATTGATCCTGTGAGGTAAGTTATAATGGGAAAGGCCATAGCAAGTTCCTGGAACTGTCCCTTCAAAAACTGGATCAAGATAGTAAATTAAAATCTAAAAGGAATGGCAGAGATTAGTGTCACCCTTGTAGCCTTAAAGGACATGGGAGTGATAGTCTTTATCATGTTCTCATTTAATTTACTAGGTAGGGCAGTCACTATAAAAGCCAGAAGGATCCTGAAGTTTAATAACAGACTATCAAAAATTCAACTAAGAAGTAGACCCAACTGTTGTTTTCCTGGTAGGAGTAGTTAAAGTACATTAGCATAACTTTAGGTAAATGATATGTAGTCATTATCTGAAGAAAAAATTTTATTCCCTCTCTATCAGGAAGGTGAATCAGAGGTAGCTAACAATCACATAGAATGAAAAAAAGTATGTATTGTGGTATGTATGTTAGCTCTCCTTCTCTCTATCATATGATAGTCCAAAGGGTCCAGGATCCAATGGATATTCTATAGAATTATAGTAATATGGCTGGCATTGTGTTACTTGGACATGATGAGTAAGAAGTAGCATGCTGGCAACGTTGGTAAAAAAAAAAACACGTAGTCAAGAAATAGAAGTTTAAAACCTACAAAGATATAGGAGTTACTGATATTAGTGAAGTGTTTATGGGTTCAGTGAACTGGAATATACCAAAATATGCCATCCATAACAAAGAATAAATTGTTGCAACTAAGATCTCCCATTACTAAGAAAGAAGGACTGCCCTTATTTGGTTTCTTGAGGTTATGGAGACAGCATATTCCACACTTGGGGATATTGTTCTTACTCATTTAGTTGGTGACACAGAAGCCAGCTTTGGATGAGGGGCTGTGCAAGGAGGACTTTGTAGCAGGGTCAAACTATAGCAAAAACTGCAAAGCAAGAAGACTTGTTACTTTGGCCACTTAACACAGACTCAAACTGTTACACTCAGGACAAATCTTGCCAGCTGTCTGTTTTTGTAGATAAAGTTTTGTTGGAACACAACAGTGCCTATATAATTACATATTGTGTACAGTTGCTTTCACCCTGCAATGTCAGGGTTAAGTACTGGCAGGCCTTGCTTTGCATGGTTCTGATGTGCACAAATTTCAGTGACCACAGTTTATTTAGATAACACCAATCTCCCAAGAACATGGTTCAAGTTTCAGTTACCATGTTATATTAACTGTAATTCCATAAAGCACAAACTTTACTGCTAGCTCTTCAGTCCCCAAATCACTGTTTAAGTAACAGATACATACCATAATCGATCACCAATCAACAAATTACCTTTGAGCGTCAACTATTCAGTTCACAACACCGACGGAAAAGTATGTTGTTGTGTTACCACCTACTTTTCTGGTGATAAACTCATGTAGTATTTTTTAAGAAGTAGATAATCGAGAGAGAGAGAGAAATAGACTTAGCCAAAAAAAAAAAAAAAAAAAAGAAAGAAAGTGTTTGAAGAAATAGAAACTAATAATGCTTGATGTGAAATTTGAGTATAACATAAATAAAACTAGAGAAGCAATAGAGGATTGTGAGAATGTTAACATTACTGTCATTAAAGAGACTCTAGACATAGAACCAGAGAGGAATTTGATGAAGGAGAATTTATCAACATAGTAAGTAAAGTGGGTGTGATGAAAATGATGAAGATGTCTCAGAGGAAGTGATGTTGGCAAAATCCTTGCAACGAAAGAAAATTTGGAGATATTTTATTGAAATTGAAAGAGCAAAAGATAAAATATTGGTAGCTGATGCAAACTTATAAAGAAGCATGGCAATTTACCAAGGCACAGAGAAAATGCTCATTCCATATGTTTAGTTATACAATAAGAAGAGAGTAAGTATTGTTCAAAATACTTCTAAGTTTTTTTATTCAATCTTTTCAGAGAATTGTAAATTCACATGCAGTGCTAAAAAATAATCAGATCCCATGTGCCCTTTATGCAATGGTAAACATCTTCCAAAACTATAATATACTATCACAACCAGAATAATAAATTTTTTAAAAATGTAATTGTCCACATTTTCAATGTTTGAAGTCACAGTATATTAGATAAATATTAGTTCTACTATTTTTAAAAATTTCCTGTACATTTACAATTGGCTATGACCATTTGGTGTTTTGACAAAATTTTTAAAGGCTAAGGAGCAATCATAATTTACCCATTAATTATTGAGATTGCTTTGCAGTCTTATAGTCTGCATAGTTATTGTTTTCAGGAACTTCTCAAAAGTTCTTTTACCCTGCAAAGCAAGGACTTCTGAATGCCTGACAGGGTCTGTATGATCCATAGAGCCTAAACTATTTACTATCAGGATCTGTACAGAAAAAGTTTGTCAACCCCTGATGTATGCATTAGTAGGCCTTTTATGTACTCTGAAATATTTCCATTTAGCAGGGTATGTATTCTGAAAGAATCAGATGATTTTTGGAAAAATCATTAGGAACTGTCAAGAAATTCACATCTAGAATATAAATAAGAACTTAAAGGTATTTGAAGCTATAAAATGTCTAGCATTAGAGAATATTATAGCATTCATTAAAACAGGGTGGATTCTATTGAGTGTTTGAATTAATTGAATCTTGCCCACCCCACACACATCAACCAATATATGTCTGGAATTATTTTATTTTTATCCTTCCTGTCATGTCTTTATGAAAAAAAAAAGGTAAGATAAGAACTCATGGTACTGAGATTTCAGGGCAGCTCTTTTAAACTTACTTTTTTGTTGATCTGTCTAGTTTAATAAACGTGATTATATTTTACTTGTACAAATGTTCTAAGATTGAAAGGTTTATGTTTTCCCTACTTTGCCTATACAATGTCTTTAACAAAAATTTCATTTTATTCACTTATATTAAGATATTGTGAATAATTTTAAAAGTAGAAAAAGAGTCACTTCACAGAGCAGATTTTTTTTTATTAGCTATTGCTTTTCAGTATTTAGGGATAATTAATTACATATGAACTTACATTATTATTTTGGAATTTTGAAGAGCACCACAAGTGATATTATTAAATAGTTTTACAAATTTAAGAAAATGGAAATTGGAGCTGTAGGACAGGAGAGACTTGAGTTCTGTCTGTGTTACCATCCGTGTACTCTTTATCCATGATGACTTACTGTCACCATTAGAACGTCAGTGCTCAGGAAAACATATGATACAAATTAATCACCATAAACATGTGTTACTCAGGCAACTCATCTTGAACAGTATTAATATTGAGTTGAGTCTGCAAAAAAAATGATGAATACAAAGGGGAGAGACTCTACCAATATGCTTTTTATACCCCTAAAAGACCTACTGAGACTTTTGCTTTTCATTTATTTTCGCCTTGCTGTGTGACTTTGGCCAATATACTTAACACCATTAGTCAGTAGTTTTCTCATCTGTAAAACAGAGTTAATAATAGTACTTACCTCAAATGTTGTCTTGAGAATTAAAAGAAATATTGCTTGTAAACGCTTAATACAGGGCTTGGCAAAAAGAATTCTGGTAATTAGTACAACCTATGAAAAAGCTCAGAGTTCAGCCAGCAGTCACTTAAAAAAAATAAGCTAATTCTAATGTGATATGATAAGTATTACAAAACCCATTTGATGTAGTACACAGTCAGAAGCCACTTTACCTACTGACCATGATTTGCTTTCTGAGGCAGCCAAGCCAATAACCTCTCTTCTTGTGCTTTTTAAAAAATCAAATTGGTGCCCACATATCATAATGATGCAAAAAATATCAGGGTCAAAATGACAGAGGAAAATTATAGGTTGGGAAATCATTAAGGAAAACTGCAAACACAGATAAAAGCCAAGGGAGTAGTATACTCTCTGTGTGGCAGCTTTTCAAGCACAGTGCCTAGCAAAGAAAGACCTGAAAGACTATATTCTCAGTCATCAGTCCTTGGAAATAGGAGCCCTTTCCTCATTCTAATAGGAGCAGAAAAATCTGGTCTGCGGTTATTTCCCTCAATGTGTCCTTTTGCTTACAGTCTGAAATGTAGGAGACTGAAAATATTCAATAAACATTTGCCATATGGGCTTTAAGGAGCATTATCAGCCTAAAATGTGGGGGTAAGTACATGGTATTGAAAAATATTCTGCTAAATAATTTTGGTACAAGGCAAAAAAGACAAGCATCATTTGGAACAATATTTTGTTATTAAAGAAGTAAATATTTTAAATCACTGTTTTTTTTCTTTTCAATATATTGAATTAATTATCTTATCAAATAAGAGATGGAAGGTGAGATAACATAATTTAATGTAGAAAGAAATGTGACTGAGGGAGTGAGATGGATGAAACACACTCATTTAAAGAAAATAAAATAAAAGAATTAATATCTGCATTATAGTTAAGAAAGTGAGATAAAACTAAATAATCATGCAAGTAATGTGGAAAACAAATCTGACATGCTCTTCCATAAAGATAAGTAATAGGCTAAAGATACTTCAATGATCGGAGAAAGAATAGAGAACTTCTATAAATCAGTAATAAAAATACAGACATCCTAAAATAAAAATGGGCAAAATAAATGAACAGGCACTTTCCAAAAGAGATATATAATGATCAATACACATTTGAAAAGATGCTCAATATTATCATTCATCAGGGAAATGCAGATTAAAACTACAAAGAGATACTACAGAATACCTTTGGAAATGACTAAAATTTATAAAGACTGGCCATTAAATATCACCAATGATGTGAAGCAAATGTAATTCTTATACATTGTTGGTGAGGATATAAAATGGTACCATTTTGAAAGACTATTTGACATTTTCTAATAAACACAACACATATGTTGAATGCAATATCTATGACATAGCAATCCCATTACTAGGTATTATGAAAAAGTATTTTTATATACACAAAAAGCTGTGTACAAGAATGTCATGGTGACTTTATTCATAATGGTTAAAGACTGAAAGCATCCCAAATGTCTGCCAAGAGAAAAATGAATATCTAAATTGTATTCATACAATGGAATATCACTTAGTAATAAAAAAATAATAAACCGTATATACAACATGAATGAGTCTTCCACATGTCATGCCATGACATGGCCAGAAAAAATTTTTAAACATATTTTGTGATGCAGGTCTCCTGCTCCACACATTTTATTTGTCTGAAATGTCTTTATTTTGCTTTGATGTTTTAAAAACCTATTTTTGCTGGCCATCAAATCTGAGTTTGGCAGTTATTTCTTTTAGCACTTTAAATACATCACTTCATCACTTTAATCCTTCTCTGTTCTTACCTTTTGTTCTCTGACTAGTTTCTTTTCCGGGTGCCCTGGTGCGGTTTTCTTTATGCTTATTCTGCTTTGGGTTCTTAGAGTTTCTAGGATATTTGGTTTTATAGTTTCCATCAGTTTCTTTTCATTTATTTTTAAAAAGATTTTATTTATTTATTTGACAGAGAGAGAGATCACAAGTAGGCAGAGAGGCAGGCAGAGAGAGAGGAGGAAGTAGGCTCCCTGCTGAGCAGAGAGCCCCATGCGGGGCTCCATCCCAGGACCCTGAGATCATGATCTGAACTGAAGGCAGAGGCTTAACCCATTGAGCCACCCAGGTGCCTTCTTTTCATTTATTTTTTAGTTTTTAGTTTTTCTTCAAGATTTTTCTTCTCTTTCTTTTCTTTCCTCTCCTGAGAATTAAATTATGAATATTA
>ML095422.1:0-32801 GCA_003697995.1 Taxidea taxus jeffersonii
CTGCAAAATCGGAGCCTGCGTCTCAGGCCCTCACACTCTTCCTCGAGGAGCGCATTCTGCCTCCGTCTCTGTGCTTCCTCGGGTAGGGCTGTTCTCTCCAGCTGCTCCTGGTGCTGACAGGCTCCGTGTTTGCCCGCACTCCGTCTAGGGGCTCCCAGGCTCCCGTTATGCTGAGGCTGAGCTCTAGCGGTGGACACGACCTACAGCTGTGCAGCCCTTGTCCTCGAGGCGCATCCAAGCTGCAGCGCCCCCGCTGTTGCATTCTCCCTCCCATGCTTCTGGGGCGCTCTTACAGAACCTATCTCTGGCCCTCGGGTCCTTAATGTCCCAACCCTATTGTGTGTTTTTCTCGGTATCACAATCCTTACACATACTTGCTACTCACGTACCCACTCGGCAGGTGCTTTCCGCGCACCTCCCGCGTGCAAGGTGCGCTCTTGGCCGCAGACAGACCACTCCAGCTCTCCTGGAGCTCATGCTCCGGCGGCGGGGCCACACAGAGCAAATGAACAACAAGTGGACAATTGAAGCAGGGAGCAGAGCTTGGAAGGAAGCGAGAGAGATGTTGCAGAGACGGAGTTAGGACTGATTGAGAAGACCTCGGCGGGAGGCAGTATCTGCCCGGTGGCCGGGCAGAGCGATCTAACTGCAGGCGGGTGGAACAGCATCTGCGGATCTGAAGGGATAAGGCCAGTGTGTCTTGTGTGCCAGGGGAAGGAAAGGAAGCAGAATGAGCCCGGTCTCTTGAGTTTGAGCCCCTGGGAGGGTTGTGGTTGTGACTGTGGAGGTGGGGAATATTGGGCGGCCATAAAGGGGTTGTGGGGGCTCACCTGGGAAGAAGGTGGGAACAGCCGATGATGCCCTTGGTGGAATTCCCAGTAGGACTAAATAGTTTTGTAGGTTTATTAAATATTCTTAGGTCTGTCATCAATGACGATCCTAATACAATTTTGGAAAAATGGAACATTTGCTTTGGGGAGAAACCATTCTCTGCTATCTCAGGCCAAATTCTACAGGAGGGCAACAGTCAAGGTTTTCTGATGTCTAAAGGCTTAGGAAGAAGTTCCTGTTTTTCTTGGAGGAAACTGTGTGATTGGCATAGTGTGTGTTTGTGTGATTGATAGAAAAGTTACACATTGGGGGTGCCTGGGTGGCTCAGTGGGTTAAGCCTCTGCCTTCAGTTTGGGTCATGTTCTCAGGGTCCTGGGATCGAGCCCCGCATCGGGCTCTCTGCTCAGTGGGGAGCCTGCTTCCTCCTCTCTCTCTGCCTGCCTCTCTGCCTGCTTGTGATCTCTATCAAATAAATAAATAAAATCTTTAAAAAATAAAAAAAAGAAAAGTTACACATTGAAAGTTGCTCTTTTTAAAAATTTTATTATTTATTATTTTATTTTTTAAAAGACTTTATTTATTTATTTGACAGAGAGATAGAGATCACAAGTAGGCAGAGCAGCAGGTAGAGGGAGAGGGGGAAGCAGGCTCCCCACGGAGCAGAGCCCAACACGGGGCTTGATCCCAGGACACTGGGGTCATGACCTGAGCTGAAGGCAGATGCTCAACGGACTGAGCCCCTCAAGTACCCCTGAAAGTTGCCCTTTTAAAATGCAGCCCACAGCCATTGTGCAGGAGGTCCCACTGCTTCCCTTCCAGGGTAAAGTTACAACTGTTTTAACTAACCCAGTGAAATGGAGTGTTTCTTTGAAATAATTTACAAACAAAGATACATTATAGCCTTAAAAAAGATATTCTTTTTTTTTTTCTTTAAGAGACACTCTTCTTATTAATCTTGGCCAGAGTCAGATTTTCCTAGCCAGCTGCTTAAATTCAGCAAGGATATGAAAACAGGACTAAGAAAAACAGGTGATACTCCACCCCATAACCTAGAGCAAGGTCACCCTGACTGGACGTGTGAGGCAACTGTGGAAGCCGTCTGAGACTTGCTCTTTGTCTCATACAAAGACAGTTCTGGAAATTGTGCTGCCTCTGAAGAGTGGTCAGGCTTGGGAAGGCCAGGCGCACACTGGGGAGCTGAGGCCTGCTCGGGCAGCTTGAAACGTGTCCCTTGCTGGTGGCACCATCGTGGCCCGGCGCCCCAAATCCTGTTGGCCACCTACGCTTCTCTGTCCTTTAAAACCTGTCTCGGGTCATCTCTCTCTCTCAGATCGCCGTTCTGTTCTAATTCCTAGTGCAATTATAAAACACCCACCCCTCCAACTAGTAGGAAAAAACCGTCAAGAATCTTTCAAGACATTCCACAGAATTTATGTATCCACCATCAGCCTTGGACTCCGCAGACAGAAATTGTTAACTGGGCAATTTGAATGATCTTAATATTGATTTAAGCTTTTAAATGGTTTTTTTTTAGACATTTTATCCTAATGCCATCATGAGAACTGAGAGGGCAAAAATGATATTCTAATTTATCAAATCTCCATTTTAAATGGTATAAACTAATGTTGAGGCCTAGCTCCTTATATATTTGACACATACTCTCATATTTGTACACTTTTTTAGAGAGAAATTGAGTGTTTTCCTATATGCAAATGATTAACCCTTATATTCATGTTTCTGGAGTGGGATCAAGAGGCCCTTGATTTAGCAATTCAGGGTCAAGAATATCATCTAAATTGCAATTTTGCCCAAACTCAAATAATCATTTTTGGTGGTTTTCCTTTGGCATGTAGATGGATGATCTCAAATACCTCTATTAAAATCAGTCAAGGTGCTTATTCAGTGGGTTGACTCTGTGTGCATTCTGTTGGCACATACAACACAAGAGGGACATTAAGTGTTTGCACTCGAGTAGGTGGGGATTTGGTAACAGCAGGAGAAAGAAATTAGATGTGGCTCGTTGGGCAGAACTCTATGGCCTCAGGAAACTCCTTATGCAGTCACATAAGTCACGTAAATCCAAGTAGCTCCTACTTGTCAGCTTCCTCCCTCATGACCAAAGAAACAAGTTGGGTTCTTTTGCTTTTTCAGAAAGACAGTCTCTGCTCCCTGCACGGCCAAAGAGTCCTCAGTTTCAGTAGCCTTCCCCATGGAAGGCTTGGCTGGAGTGATGATATGGAGAACACGGTCAGTCCTTTCCACTATTCCCCATTGCTAGCTCCACTTTTAAAGATAGATAAGACTATGTGACCTGAGCCATATCATCTGGACTTCTAGAGAAATAAAGATACATAGCCATGCTTCTATATTATGTCCATAAAGCTGATAAAGAAACAGTCATATGTAGCTCAAATTTGCATTTTAAAGAAAACGTCCATTGATGGCATAATTCAGAATCACATTGCTCAGGACCAAGGAAAACTCTATGTTCACAAGAGCTGGTATATTTACTTCAGATAAGGATGATGTAAGCATTGCCTTTATTGCCAGGAAGTCTGTCTACCGGTCCATTGGTCCATCCATCCATCCACCTATCCACCCATCCATCCATCCATTGATACAGCCATCTATCTATCCATCCATCTGTCCATCCATCCATTGATACATCCATCCATCTATCCATTGATATATCTATCCATCCACCCACCCACCCATCCATCTATCCATCCATACATCTCTCCATCCATCCATCCATCCACTCTCCATTGATGCATGCATGCATCCATCTGTCCATCCATCCATTGATACATCCACCCATGCATGCATCCATCCATCCATCAAACCATCCATCCATCCATCAAACCATCCATCCATCTATCCAACCATCCAACTATCCATCCATTGATCCATTGATCCATCCATCCATCCACCCATCCACCCATCCATGTAGGTACATAGATAGATAGTGACCTTATATCTACCGCCAGTCTTTACTTCCTGACTTTCATCTTTTTCTCAGTGTTGGTTGCTTTGGGTCTGTACCATTGTCAACCATGTGCAATCCCATTTGGACATGGCCTACATGAGGAAGAGCCCACTAGTGCTAAGACTTTGTTTCCTGAAAAACAAACTCTTAGACATATGATTGCAGTGCTAGGGAATATGTTTATTAAATTAAACTGAAATGCTTATTTTGAGAAATTTCAAATTTCCTTTACCAAATTTTCCATCAGAATTCTTTACCTACTTATGCTCCTGTCTGTGATCTATGAGCACTCCAATACTCTAAGCATTTTTAAAAAAGTGTATTACTTCTTTCTGACTATAAGAATGACATAGATTTATAAAAGAACCCATTTGCTCTCCATCTTGATATCTCAAGGGGTCCAGGGCACAAGGATGTTCAGCTTGTAGAACAGGGCAGATGGACGTAGGTAGAGAAGGAGTGCCCTGCCCTGGGGGGCGTGGGCCTGTACACAGCTGGCTCTGGAGGGACGGTGGGCTTGCTGGCTGTGCGTGCGTGCCCTGCATATGGAGGTTCCCGGATAAAGGAGCATTTTTATTTTATGAATCTTTTTCTTCCTTCAGGCACAGCAGAGACCCTGAGTTTAAATATCAGCTCAGATTGATCAGACAACCACAGAACTGCTATATCCAAGCCCCTGCGGTGCATTCCTGCGCTCACCTTGGCTTTCTTCAGATGCTGCCCAAGGGTGGTAGAGGTTCAAATGCAGCCCTGGGGACTGTGACTGTGGGCCCAATGGCTGGCTTGTGTGGGCATGGCAGCATCTTCATCGGGTCAGTGTGAAAAACACGCAGTCAGTAACTTGTTGCAGGGTTACGTAACAAAATGCCGAGGTTGAGGTTTTAGTCCAACACGTAGCTGAGCTAGCTGCTTCCTCTTGTGGCCGAGGAGCACGCGGGCTTGGCACTGCCCACGTAGACGGAGGTCTAGCGATGCGGAACACTCGCGCATGTGAGCGTGGTTTTCCAGCACCTTGGTCACGTGCAAGCAAGTCGGAGGATCTATCACACAGCAAGCCCCACGCGCTTTGAGTAGATTGGTGATATGGGACCTTCGCATCATTTGCACAGTGGGGAAATTTGCTGGGAGGAAAGAAATGGAAATATTATTATGTGCATAACATAACATAGGGACGGAGCCAGTGTCGGTGGGATGGAAGCCTCTTCTTGCTTTGGCGGCAATTCTATAAGGTAAGGAGAAGGTGATTGTGAATCCCTTCGGCCTGCTCGCCCTCCTTCATGTGGCCCTCCTGTCTGGTGACTCTCCTCCATTTTGCTTCCTGACTTTTGAGTATTTGGTGGTTCTCAGTCTTGCTGCACCGTAGAACCGTCTGGAATCGTTCTTCCGATTCTGACTGGAGGTGGTACCCCGGTCCAGGGAAGTCAGGCTGACTTGGGGGCTCTGGCTCTGGTATTTTAGAAACCCCTGAGGGATTCCAGAGTCTGCAGCCAGGACTGAGAAAAACAGGTCCCCACGTGTTTCCTACTTTATCCACGAATGTGTCCCAGCAAATCTGGTTGGAAGGTGAACTTGGGGGAAAGAATCCTTAACGTGTTGTGATTCTTAAACTCAACATGTGTAGCTACAAGAGTTATCGCCTGCTGAGGTGGTCTAAGACTCTTTGGGCAGTGGGGATCGGTACTGGTGATGTTCTAGAGTTTCTGCCGCACGTTGAGAAGTTGCATTTATCTCCGCTGTCGGGGGTTTTCTCTGTCATCACCCATCTTTTGTTTTTTGGAAGTGCAGTTTTCTCTTAGGGAAGTACTTCCTGCCAGGCATTTAAAGCCCCTGGATTTGGGCTTCCGTCCCTCTGTTGTCTGTGTGTTTGTGGGATATAAGGTCACAGTATCCTGCTTTATTGGCTGGTGTCATTTCACTCCTAAGTATGATTTACTGTGGCCTGAGCACTTGCAGGTCCAGATCTGAGACTCTGAGAAACGCCTCGGTGCCTCAGTTACAAACCCACTGGCAACTGAGTTTAAAGGCACCTTCCTGAGCTGTCTGGCCTGTAGGATGGGGGAAGGGGAGGACCTGGGAGCACTGGGCGGGGGAGGGGCTGTGAGATTGTCTGGGCAGCCTCTCCAACTTGGTAATGGAGGACATAGAGGTCTTAGGCCATGAAACTTGTCCAAGTTCATAAATCAACCAATTTTGTGAGTTGAGCTTAGATATAATAAAGTATTGATGGCAGAAAGTTTTGAGATTGAACTGAAATGAGGTTTCTGGATTACCTGTGGACTTCAATTACCTGCTCTATCTCGTTCTCACTGTGGGACGGGCTCTCTGTGATTCTGTGTAATAACGATTCTTTCTGAGATGGGTTTGACCCAGAGAAAAATGACAGAAACGAGTAGCACAATAATGAATTTTGTTTTTTATAGATCAAAATCTAATTTTAGATTTTGGTGTTACTATATAGCAACCTGCTATTTCTAGCTCATTAGTATTGCATTTTTGCTCTAGTTTTAAACCTTAGTTTGGGGGAGAAATTTGATAAACTGGAAATTTTAGGCTTGAAAAGAAGAACATGACGAAGCAGAAGAGTGGTTTACGAGTAGTAACTCCAGTTGCCGAGGGGAGATCGGTGATGCAGACGTAAATTTGGAAGTGATTATTCATGTAACAAAAGTAACTCCTGACTTTACTGAAGGGTAATCTATCTGTGCTTCCTAGACTGGGATTCCTCGTGGTGGGGACACTTTAAGAAGACACAGGAAGTTGGAACCTAACCCCCTCCAATGGTTACTGTCGCCAGGTACCTCCCTCATCTCCCGTCTTCCAGCCTCCTGGGGGCTCTCAGTCTCCCTGGTGGTCTTGAACACACTGAATATATGCCTGCCTCGGGGCCTTTGCACTTGTCTCCTTATAGGCCTGGTCTTTCCTCATGTCCCTTGGGCATCTTCTCATCCTAGAGGGGCTTATCCTATCACCCACTGTCCACTTCCATCATGTGAGCTTCCTCCACGCCCTCCTGTGTTCATAGCTCAGAGAAGGGTATCACTCGACCAGCTGCATGAGCCCGAGACCCAGGACCCATCCTTGACAGTTCCGGTCGCTGATTTGCCTCCAAGTCCTCTTCACCTCATCCTCAAAGACCCTGTGAGTCTGCCTGAACTCTGAATACCCACGCCGGTCGGCCCCGAGCGGCTTTGCCCACCTCTGCTCTGAGAGGCCTTTGAATCGAGGCGATTTCGTT
This sequence comes from Taxidea taxus jeffersonii, assembly GCA_003697995.1. Taxonomy (NCBI): domain Eukaryota; kingdom Metazoa; phylum Chordata; class Mammalia; order Carnivora; family Mustelidae; genus Taxidea; species Taxidea taxus. The sequence goes on from ML095422.1 coordinate 7,053, forward strand.
GTCCCACACCACTACCGCCTATCCTTCCCGCAGTCGCAGGCCTTTCCTCGGTGCGGATCTGCGGCCGCTTGTCTCCATTCGCTGCAGAGGACATCTGAGCTCTTTCTAGTCTTTTGATAATGTTGACTGTCCAGCTGCTGACACTTTCCTAGACTTTTCAGGCTCGTGCACCAGGCTCCTTGGGGACGTAACCCCACGAGTGGGACTGTTGCATCGGAGGCCATCCAGACTGTTGGTGTCCCCGAATGATAGCAAATTGCTTTCTGAAGGGGTCGTGTCAGTTGTGTGCTGTGACACATCGGTCCACATAAACTCTGGACTTTGGAGTTGTCAGGATTCTTGGTTTTCCTAACGTTGTGGGTGTGGAGTGGTAGCTCGTGTACTCCTGGTTTACACTGAGGTAATCAGTGGTGAGACGGAACGTCTTTCCGTATGTTACTGATTTCCTGAACGTATCTTCTGCAGTTGGTAACGGTCTTCTTTCTTCCTTTCCCGGTGACTTGAATTATTTCACTTCCTTACGTGCTGGCTCTGCTCTCTGCCGTGGCCTTGAGTCACAGTGGCGCCCGTGGCCAGCCTGACCAGTCCCTGATCTCGAGGGAACGCTGCTTCCGGAGTCTTCCCATGAAGAGGGACGTTCACGGCAGGTGTTTCAGCTACAAGCTTGACGAGGTTAGAGGCGTTTCTTTCTGTTCCTAGCTTGAATGAGGTTTGACCACATCTCTGTCGAGATAACGGTAGGATGTTCTGATGATGTGCGGAATGAAGATGGTGGATTTTTTGCTCTCGCATTTCTGGAAGAACTGAGACTTGGCCAGGACATATCATGTTTTCTTATTCACTGTCGGGTCTGGCTCACTAGGATTTTATTTAGCATTTGGGTTCTATGTTCACGAATGAGACCGGTCTGGTGAAACTTTGACATCCAGTTTATTGTGGCCTCCTGTGATGGGAGCAGCTTCTCTCTTCATCCCCCAGAAGGAGAGAATTGCGTGAGAATGGAACAGTCTGGTCTTGAGAAGTTTCTAGAACTCACTTGTGAAAACCTCTTGTTTTGTGCTTTCTCTCAGGAAAATTCTTAACCACCGCTTTGGTTTCTTGAGAAATTCTATTTATTTTTGAGTTTTTGTAAGTTACAAAGACTTTATCTCTTTGTCCAAGGTTTTGAGTTTTGGCATTAAGCTATGTCATTAATTACATCTGGCATTACGTGTCTTTTTTAGTACGATTATTGCCGAGTTGTGTCTTTGTCTTCTTTACCAGTTCACCCAGAAGTGTGCCCATTAGTTTTTCTAGAGAAACACATTTTAGCTGTGCTGGTGGTCGTCAGACTTCTGGGGGCTCAAGAGGGAGCACTGAGTTTGGAGCAGAAGCCCCTGAACAGTTGGGGAGTTTATGGGACCTGCTGGGTTTTCGTCTGGAGCAGAGGGAGGTTACCTGGGACGCTGTCCCTACTTAAAGGGAAGGTAGGAGGCCAAAATGAAAGTGCTTCTGGCCACTTGTGCATACATCTGGCCTGTTCAGTGGGTGGTTTGTTGGGACCAAAACCTGAGGTTTCCCAGAAGGAAGCGAGGGCTGCGTGGGCAGTAAGATGACAGACCGTCCTCTAGGGGTGACTCCGTCTGGAAACTGGATGGGGGTGAGCAGAGTTTAGAGTGGCTCCTGTGCGGGGCAACGCTCGATGACACCCGTGAGGGGTCCTGGGGAGTATATTGCTGGTCTCCCGAGGCTGACCGTGGAGCTGACCACCCGTCCTCCTCACACATATTCCTTTAAGGGAAGGCTTAAATGGGTCACGCGTGCTCACATGGTGTTTTATCCTGTCTTTTCCGCCAGTTAAGTTAACTTCACTGTTTTCTCTGCCTTTCCTGTGTCCTGAGTGCTTCCAGTACTGCTGTGTTGACGACCCGACCTCAGGCCAGCACCCACAGCGTTTTGTGAGTCGGCAGTGATGGGGGTGCGCGGCATATGGGTGCACAGTTAGCGACGCAGAGCCCAATTTTCTTTAAAAACTTTCCTGTCCTTGTTTCCCTCTGTGAGTTGGAAAGATTTGTAACTCCCAAATAAATAGCAGTCGGAGACACTGAGTGAAGGGACCGCAGAGAAGACAGGAGCCCGGGTGTCCTGTAGCCTCTGGGGACCCCCGGGTCCTTGTGCGGATTCCGCTGACATTGTAACGTCCTCTCCCCCAAGGTTCTCCTGCAGCTTGTTACACGATCATGGAGAATTGCTTGCCAGGAAGCCGGTTAGCGGACGGGCCCCTCGACTCTTCTCCCGCTTTCTTGGAGACTCGGGAGTCCTGGCACAGGGTGTGTCGGCTGTTATTTTGGGCTTGGGATATCGTTTTGAGCAATTCTTTATGCCTGGCAACTTTCAGAATAAACAGCCCTAGACACACACGTGCGCACACGCGCACACTCTCATCACTGTGACGTCGCGAGTGCGCGCACCTGGCGCCGTCCCGCACTGCCCTCGTCCGTCCTTCGGGCAACCGTCTGTGTCGGCCTCTGCCCTCCTCTTCCTCCCCGCACCGGGGGCTGCTGCGGCCGCAGGCGCTGAAGGCGGCCGCGTTCGAGCTGTGGCAGTGCCCGCGCGGGATGGCTGAGCCGGGCTGAGGTTGCTGAGTCTTCGCTTCAAAGAAATGTTAACTGATGGCGTAAAGCTAAAAACAGAGGCTCGCCTCTCTTAAAAATAATTATAGATCGATAGACGACGGGGAGAATCATGAAATAATCATAAAACAGTTTACGACAGCGCTCCTTAAAATCCTGGCGATGACTTAGTACCGACTCGGTTTTCCCTCGTTCCATAACTTGAGTAAAGGCGCGGGAGGCGTCCCGAGGGCAGGCCCGGGGTTCCGTGGGTGGCTGTTTGCCAGGGGCCCGCCGGGCGCCGTGCTGCCTGCGTCCTGCTCCGCGGAGCCGCGTCTGGAAGGTGCGTGTCCATCGTCCTGCGCCCGCTGAGGGCCTTTACGCGTGGGCGCGGGCGGCAGCCTGGGCAACGCGGGCCCCCGGGGCGGACGGTGTCGGAGTCGCGGTCGCGGGCGAGTCGCACAGGCGTGTGAGCGCGAGCGCAGCCCCGCGTGCAGAGGCTGACACAGGCCGCCGGCAGCGCGTGCGGCGTTTCTGCAGGACCCGCGGCTCCTCTGCGCTCAAGAAACTCGGCGCCTCCTGTGGGACCGTGAGGAGCGAGGCTTCCCGGTCGGGAGTCTGGCATCCCGGGCGTCCCGCGACGCCAGCCTCCCCTGCTCCCCGGCCCTGGGCCCGTCCGCTTCCGCTCTCTGCAGACCTGCTGTCCTGGGCGTTTCGGAGAGATGGACTCAGTCCGCACGTGGCCTCTCGTGACCGGCCTCCGGTTCCCTCGTGTTTGTCGTATGAGTACTTTGTTGCTTCTCGTGGCCACAGGATTCTCCAGTGCGTGGAGAGGGCCCATCTGTGCCGCGTCGTCCGTTGAGGGACACCGGGGCTGTGACTGCCTCCGAGCCACCACGACCGGCCAGCGGTTCAGCTGGAGTCAGGAGACGAGGAGCTCGGGCCTGAGAGCTGGCCTGAGGGGCCCTGGGGCGTCGCTGAGCGTGGAGCCCTGGATCCCCTCCGCGGGGACGTTCTGCCGTCTGTGACTTGGTCACCTCAGGGCAGCCGCCCAATGCCAGCACCGTCTCCCTTTCTTTTGTCCTCCTCCCCGGTCTCAGAGGACGTTCTTGCGGCCGTCCTCGCTCTTCCTCTACACGTCGTGACTTCGGCAAGAATTCAGGGCCGGTGACAGGCGGTCAGCAGGCGGGTCCCAGACTGGTTGGTAATTAAGATCAGGAGCAATGACTGGGCGTCCGCTCCGTGTGTTGATGTAGTGACGTCGCGGGGAGGAGTGTGCATCGCGCGGTGGGGAAGCTGGCCCAGCCCCAGCCCAGACTCGCACTGTCCCTGCCCGCGCCGCACCTCTGAGCCGCGGGGAAGCCTGCCTGGCGGACGCCCCCCGGACGCGGCTCTGGAGATCAGAGATGCGCAGAGCTTGCTGGCAGAGAACGGAGGGGGGGACTCCTGCCGTCGGTAGAAGGGGCCGCAGCCCTCCCGCCTGGGGTTCCAGAGCTCTCCATGGCCCCTGTCCTCCGCACCGGCCCTACCTGGGTGCGCACCGCTGGTGGGGGCTCTGAGGCAGAGGTCGCATTTATGGGGGTGGGACGCCTTGTTGGGCTCCCGCGTGAGGGCTGCGCAGGGAGTGTCTGGATGAGACAGAAGGGGCGCTCGAGGCGGACAGCCTGGCGTGGATTTGCGGTTCTCCCAGAAGCATTTGGAGCCTCGTTCCCTCGGTGCTCCACCTCACCTGGGCAGACGGGCCTCCCCTGAGGAGCAGCACAGAGGAGGTGTTGCGGAGGAGAGGGCAGGAGGCTGGGACTCTGCTGCCGAGTGGCAGTGGGAGCGGTGGTACCCCGTCCAGTGGCTGTGGCCTACGTGTGGCCCCCAGCCCGTACCAAAGACAAGGGGTGGCTCGTTGCTCCCGGGCCAGGGCCCAGCACCGCTCCCTCCTGCTCCCGGCCGTGCTCATCGCCCTCCCTCAGACCTGCGTCCTTTCGTGCACTCTGCCCCGTCCCCGGCTTGCGGCCCAGCCACCGGGACAGGGACATCAGTCGGCTACGAGGGAGATGAGGCCACGTGTGGCACCGAGGGACCCGAAGGCCCCGCCTCCTGAGCTGAGGCGGACTCTGATCGGGGGAAGGAGGGGACAGACGTTCCGGCGGGACAGATGGTGCACGGAGCCGTGAAATAGGCGGCATTGCCTCCTGAGAAAATCAAGTTTGTCCTCCCCCGAGGGCGCGGCCGGCGACGGCTCAGCTGGGAGGGCAGGGGCCCTGCTTGCCACCAGCGTCCAGACCGCTCAGTCGTCGGCTGAGCGCCAGAGAAGACACCAGACCGCGGTGCAGACTCTGCAAGGCGGAGGCTGTTGTAGGAGCGAGAGCGCCGAGGTCTGGACAGCGACAGCGGCTGCCGGACGTCAGAGACTAGTTGGTGGGGGGGCCGGAGCCCGGGGCGCGCAGACCTCGGAGCTGGCCCTGCCCCCCGACACGGTGCTGCCCACCTCGCACGCGAGTGGCGCTGCTGGGGGGATGCGGCGCGCTGCCCGTGGCTGGGAAGTTGGCGCGCGCCGGGCTCGGTGGCCGCCAGACGTCCCGGGGAGGACGCGGGCTGGCGCTGGTGGGCGGCGCGGCGGGCGGTCGGGCCGGGCTCGAGCTCCTGCTCTCGTGTCCTCGCTGCGGCCGTGCGCCGTCTTCCCCGCGAGGGGAGCAGCGGCGTCTGCCTTACACGGCGTCCACGTGAAGGCGGGAAGCAGAGCCGTGGCTCGGCGGGTCAGGAAGGGTCGCTGTCATGGGACGCTGTGGAGAGCCCTTGGCGTGGAGATCCGAACAGGACGCTGTCGCCCAGTGGGGAGTGACCTCTCACTCAAACAGACACACAAGTACCGAGTCTGCAGCAACCCCCGCGTGCATGGTGTGGAAGGCCGCTGCACACGTCGGGAAGGTGGGCGACACCGCGGAGGGTTAGCGTGGGAGAAGCGGACTGGGCAGGAGCCCGGGGGTGTGGGACGGGGGTGGGGTGGGGAGGGAGGGAATATTCTGGAAGGGAAGAACGCGAGGAGCAGGTATGTGTAGTGAGGATGTTTGTGATGTACCTAAAGCCACGTCTTGGGCCCGTGTGACCGCAGGGCTGGGCCGGCGGGACGATCGTCGGTGAGCGCGGCCCCGCACGCAACACGAATTGTTGAGGACCATTCGGCTGTTGGTACGAGGACTGCAGTCAGGAAGAAATCAGAAACGAGATAAAACAAGCCAAGCCTTCCCTGTTCAACGGAGGCTTTGTAGGTGCCGTGTAGGTGCCGTGTCTCATCGTCCCTGGTGCGGCCGGCAGGAGGGGCCGGACGGGCGTCCCCGAGGAGGGTGCATCTGGGTGGCCGCCAAGTGGGGCTCGCACGGGGGTGGGGGGGCTTTGCCGTCAGGCCCGTTTCCATGCAGACGCGGTCAGGAGAAGCTCGTATTCTGGGGCGTGGAAGTAAGCTCGACTCGGAGACCTTCGCGCTCTCATTTCCTTAAGTACTTTGGGTTCCAAGTCGGTGTCAGGCCTGGGAGGAGGACTACCCTGTGCCCTCGCAAACACAACTTGATGAGGAAAGCTTCCGTTTGCTCCGTGGATTTCCAGGACGAGGAAATCTTACTTGGAAAATGCTTTTATTATTTAAAAATATATTCATGTGGGAAGAGGGAAGTTGCTGTCACGTAAGGATCAATAGAACGTAACATGTTCTGTCGCAAGATCAGGTCATTTTGGCTAAACTTTGAATGATTTTCATGTGGTTTCCAGACGGTATTTGTTTTTAGGAGCACTTTGGGACTGGATGTGATGACCGACGACTCTTGTGTTCCTACTTCTTCATCTCTGGGCTAACAAAGGGGACGGGACGGTGCCTTTGGCCCAAGGCCCTTCCTCTGTGCAGGCACCAGATGGCGCCATGTTGCAGGTTCTTAATGCGTTAATTTATTATTTTAAAAATAGAATTTGGGAATTAGGACTTCTGGTATTCTAGGTTCACTAGATTTTGTGTAGTGTCAGACTGTGCGGATGCAAAGACTGTGGTGAGGGTGTTTTCCCGGTCTCTGTTCTCATCAGTTATAGTAGAAAGACCCTTTCCTCCCCGATCTTGATTTTCAGAGGAGGCGGGGAGCGAACTCCTCCGGCACAGGCCGTGGCGCCGGCCCACCTTTGCCCCACTGCCTCTGCGTTTCCGTGATCTGATCCTCCCTCCCACCTCTAGAGAGTGACTCACCGGAGTGACTGATTCTGACCAGAGGACCAGAGGCCCGGGATAGCGTTGGCCACCGGGATCGGGTTCCCGGCGGAGTTCCAGCTCTCGGTGACAAGCCAGTTTAGAAAATATGCTTAAGACTTACTTTTGCCTCTAACCTTGCCAGTGTTCTTCTCATCTGGGTGGCTAACAAAACCGCAGGTCCTGTAGTGTGGTAAAATCATTTTGCTCCAGGCAGATTTGGCTTTCCCGGTTTTCACAAGAATATTCACGCTAAGAACGGCCACCGTGAGTTTACAATTAGCGAATAAATATTCCTGACGCGTTGATGTGAAGTCTGGAAGAGCTGTGCACAAAACGGAACAGGCAGCGGCTGTGAATGCCCGGAACGCCGTGATCGGTGTGTTTGAGACTCTGAAAACAGCGTTGACCGTGGTCGCTAATGCGGAGTAATGTGTACGGCGGGCGCTTCGGACGAACGGAGCCAGTTCCGCTGTGGAAATTACAGTTCTGTCGTGTGTTCTCGCAGGTTACCCTTTATTTTTACAAAAATATTCCTCTCCCCGAACCTCTATTTTGAGATTAAGAAGTGCCTATTCCGTCCCAGAGGAGACACTTCTCAGCCTTCCGTTCTGGAGACGGACGGACGGACGAGCGCTTTCGGCAGCAGGCGCTTGCAGAGTGCAGGCGGGGGCGGCAGAGGGAGGCGAGAGCAGGAGGTGACCCCTTCCCTCGGCCACCTACGTGGGGAGTAGTGACGAGCACCTGCTGCGTGTCGGGCTCCGCACCAGGCAGCGGCGGCGCGGGGTCAGGTCGAAGTCAGGAGAGATGGAGTCGGTCAGACGATGTTGAGCAGCTGCCTCGGGGGCAGCGCGGGCCGAGGGTGGGACGGACTCGAGAGAGCTCCTGGAAGTGGCATCTGGAAAGTGGGGAGCAGGGGTGGGGGAGCATGGAACCGTCTGTGGGTTTCTCCCTCCCCTAAGGAGAAAAGGTCCAGTCAAGCACGCGTGGACAGAGCCTGTCTTGGGGTCATTGTGATTCTCTTGGTACCACTGGCCGTGGGGAGATGTTTCCGGGTTGCCCTGCACTCGCAGCTCCCTGTTCTTCAATTAGTTAAGGGTAAGATTACTAGTATTAGTTTTTTTTTTTTTTAAGATTTTATTTATTTATTTGACAGACAGAGATCACAAGTAGGCAGAGAGGCAGGTAGAGAGAGGGGGAAGCAGGCTCCCGCTGAGCAGAGAGCCCGATGCGGGGCTGGATCCAAGGACCCTGGGACCATGACCTGAGCCAAAGGCAGAGGCTTTAACCCACTGAGCCACGCAGGCGCCCTACTAGTAATACTTTTTAAAATTGTAGACAACCAACCACTGGACTTGATAGTCAAGACAGATTCGGATACAATGGTGTTGGGTTTCCACAACGGGATATTATGGAAGCTTTTGTGTTTATTATGTTCCTGTGAAGGCTGTGTTTTCGGCAGGACAAATCCTTAATGCATCAATATTTGGGGCGCCTTCTCCCCCCAGCTGCAGCCAAGCAGGGGAGGAAGTTCCGTACTAGATTGGTGTTTACTGACTCAGTCATTCGAGTGCTGCTTGCGCGTGTCCTATGTTTGTGCCGGGCCACGGCTGGCCCTCTGTACAGAAATCCCTGCCCGAAGCAGTCTCGCCGGGCTGGGCTGCCTGCTGGCTCTGCGGTCTTGGGCATTCCCTCTCCCTTCATGACACCTGTGAAGATAAGATTCAGGAAGAACTCGGAGTCCTTCCTAATTCACGTTAGTTCCCTTTGTCCATAAGCGATAAAGACTAGCACCTGGAGCAAAGGACAGATTCAGATGGGAGAGGCCGAGGCTCGTTCCCCACCTGTGAGAGCAGAGTAGAGCGGCTTGGGGAGCGGAGGGCCGGGCTTCAGCTTCTCGTGTGCTTCACCCTTTCCTGCAGGCCTTCTAGGGCACGGGCTTGGTTTGTAAAGCCTCTAACAGGGACACGCAAATGGCTCGAGACCCAGCCCTGGGAGGCGGGAAGTGATGACTGATGGGGACAAGGGCCGACATCTTCTCTGTGAAGCACAGAGGAAAAGCAGAGCAGAAAGGAATGGCTCTGTGTCGCGAAGGAGGAACGCGTTCATCTTCTGTTTGCGGTGTTCTCACTGGCATCTTCTCAAGTTTGCAGGGAGAGAGGCAGAGGGGCACGGCTGCACGCATCAGTCACCCCTCCGCGCTCGTCTGACCCACCCGCTCACTCCGTCGCTCATCACTGAATTCAGGTGTTGAGCATGACTCCCCAAGAAATGTGTTCTGGAGACTCGTGGTCCTGTTCCCCTCAGGATGACCCAGATTATGGACTCTGACTCAGGGGCTGTGGGGTCTTGTCTCCTGTCCACCGCCACCAGGAAACGGTAGAGAACAGAAGAGATGGGGGCGTTCACTGGCCTTCTGGAAGGTGAGAGCAGGACAAGCATGCAGGGCTCTGCATGGCCAGAGTGGCTGGTCATTGCGGGGAGGCTGGGGGCAGTGGGAGAGCTCGGCTGCCCTGTTGACCTGCCTGTGGCTGCTCCGTGGGGTGTGACACGGCCACATGTCCATGTTAGTCTGTGACATGGCCGTGTTAGAGGGTCCCTCACTGCAAGAAAGGCACTCAGAACCCCGGGGGCACTTTCACTCCAGACGGCTTCCCGCCATCACCCGCTCACAGGCGTCCACACTGTGCTCTTTGGGGTGACAAAGTGGCCAGGCCGCGGTGACTGAGGACATCCTGGAAGGTTCCATCTTTGCCTGCAGAGCAGAGCCTTTTGGTCCCTTGGCTGACCCCACTCCCTGGCAGGTGTGACTGCGTCACACGCGCAGGGGTCCTGGGGCAGGGCTTGTGCCAAGGAGTGACCCCCTCTGGGGAGCAGCCTGCACCCCAGCCCCTCCATGGCCGGCTGGAATGCTCCGTCCTCATCAGAGCTCGACCCGCCTTCCGGGGCAGGGCGCTGTCTTCCATCTTCGTCCGCTCTGTGGGCTGGGAGGGGCGGTGGGACCATGGATGGTCGGATGGTCGGGCTCCTTGCGTTCTGCTGAGGCTTCCCCAGCCTCCTGCCGCTTGAGGAATTCCAACCATTCCAGGCAGGAAAGCCCACTTCAACTCCTAAGCTACAGACAACAAAGACACACAAAAGCTGCCCTTGGAACGTAGAGCAGGGAAGGTATTTGCTCCTTTCAATGACGAATTTACAGTAGGACCTTAGGGACCAGTCTGCTCTCCCGTCTTCAGGCAGGACGGCGGGCGCCCTCGCCATCGCCGACTTCCAGCGGAAGAGGCACCGCGGGGTGGGTCTTCGCTGTGTAGATGGAGACTCAGTCCGACAGCGGGTCTCTTCCCACACGGGCTTAGATGACAGACCCAGTAGCAGCTTTTGTCTCAGAGACGGTGGCATGATAAGACGCAGTCACTACTAAATTACATCGTGGGCTGAAGTTGATTTTACCATTAATTGGATCTAGGCCCTCTGACCTTTTCACAGGAAGCAAACTAAAGGTATAATAATTTTTATAAAGATGAGCTTTCCATACCTCCAGTAATTTTTTTTAAAGCATGGAGATAATTTCTGGACCACGAAAGGACTCTGACTCTCTTGTTCTTGAGATAAATAAAGCTTTGATTTTCAAGGCTGTCCCGTTGGCCCTTTGTCTCCCTCCATGTCCACAGCCCACCCCGCAGCCCAGCTGAGGACAACACGGGGAAATGACTCACAGGGGCTCCCATTCGGGAAGAAAAACCGAATGCAATCAAATGTGTGTCTCTACCAATACGGTTGTTAAGTGAGCCGATTTGGACTCTTCCTCCAAAGTAACAAGCCAAGCCAGAGACAAGCCGTCATGTGACAAGCGTGTGCGGAATCAGTGCTGGTGGTTTCCCCTTTGGGACTAAATACTTTAAAATTGGTAAAATTCTCAAAGCACAATCCGGGAAGCAGGCCGAGGCACTGAGAGCTCCGTAGCGGACCTGCGAGGCCACGGCCGGGGCGGGGCGGAGCGGGGCGGGGGGGCCGAGTGGGTCTGAGTTGTGGCCGATGCCAGCCTTCCCGTTTCTGTCTCTGTTTTGGAGTCCTGTCGGCCGGCTTGGGGCCTGCTCCCATCCTGGCCCGGCTGCGATGCTGACAAGCTCTACTCAGCACTGTTTCCGTCATTCCCACGTGACATTTACGAGTCGCTCGGCAGAACCGGGTAAGCCCCAGCGTTGATCCCCACCTGCCACCACGGGATGCAAAGACTGGCAAGACGTTCCTAAGCGGAAGCACGTGATGGTCACACCAGCCGAGTAAGAAGTGCTTGCGGGGGAGGGGCTGATGGTTTAGCCCCCAAGGGCGTGAAGGATTATGACTTGTGGCCCCGTTGTCCCAGCATCAGTGGTGTCTGCTGCTCCCCAGGCCCCGGCCCCTCAGAGGACCCCAACTGTCCCAGGTTGGGACATACAAAGAGCAGATGCTTGCAAGGCACTGTAGATGCCATCCCCCAGGATACGAAGTGGGAACAACTTCACAAAGCTGATGGGGTAACTTGGGCGCTTACCTTTAGTATCTATAGGTTTAAACGGAATAACCAAGCCGTTTGACCCGTCGACGTGGGCTCACTGCCTTGAGATAATGGTGTAGAGTTTCTTACTTAGGACTATTGCGTGAAAGTTTAGAGCTAATCGTTTTGTTTTGCAACTAAATGGCATCCCCAAAGCCCGTGCCTCTGTGCCTACACTTACACACACGCATTTTTATGAAATAATTTCAAAGACACAAGTGCACCTTCTTATATCCCTTACTTGTGCAGCCGTGGAAAGATAATTAACAACATGCGTGCAGTCGTGTGTATGGAAAGACACGAGAGAAGCGGTCAGTCATACTTCCACGAGCTGTCCAGGGTTGTATGTAAGGGAGCCCAGCAAGATGCTAACCGTGCGGTTGAGCGCTGGATTGCAAGTAAAGATGTGGGATCTTCGAGTGAAGTCATTAATGATGTGACAAAAATCTTGGAAAACACTCATTTCAATGGGTAACTCTAGTCAGAGCTTTGTGCTAACAAGTCGGCTGCCAAGATGCAGCTTTGGGGAACATAACGTTATGCTTGTGAGTATTTGTCCCAAGAGACAAAATGGGACAAGCAGTCACTCTGGATCTCCTCCTTGGGGCGAGACCTTTCTCAGGACAGTGTTTTCCCCAGCTAGTGGATTTCCTTTCTGGGCTGGGACTTTCTTCTCCTACTGCTGCATCTCATCGGCACAGACTCGGATCGTGCTGATGGATTAATCCAAAGGCACCATCCGGGAACACAGGTGGTGAGCTGGAGAAATGCGGGGTCGGGTGCATGAGCCCTGCTGAAAACCTGGGCCAAGTCTGGGAAACTGACCTGAGGCCACGGATGCGGGGGGTGGGGGGGGGGGAGGCACACAGGGCAAACAAGAATTTATTCTAGAAACGCTAGTATTCTTCCCTAGGATCCTAGCTCCTCCATCGCCCAGATAAACACACTTTGGGTAGACTACTCAACCAAGCCCCCCTGCCAAGACAGCCTCCTCCTGGGGATGAGGTTGAGCTCCGTCAGGAGTCAAAATGACACTGCTGGGACCCTGGCCGACGCGCGCACTGGGAGCTGCCGTCCGCCCTGGGCCTCAGGGTCGACCTCGGGGAGGAGAGCCCCGGTTCTTTACTCCGTCCCTGCGGTATCTCTGCGCTGGTGGGACCAAGGCGTCAGCCCAGAGTGGCCGTCCTTATGTTCTCACCTAATCAGGTTGTGCAGGCAATAGGACCTTTGCTCCCTTTGAAAGTAATTGGAGAACAATGTCTCTTCTTGAGGAGTTGGCAGGAAGTCCTGTCCTGCGGCTCTCGGTTTCCTGGGTAGCGGGTCTGCGCCGTGGGGGCCGCTACAAGGACTGCCCGCCTCGCGTGCTCCGCTCCCGGGGCAGCTTCGGATGCCCGGACTCGCACCTGTCTCCTAAGAGCTGGCCCGCTGGCCTTTCCTTCCCCATCGGCTTAGAATGAGGCCCAAGGAGGCGAAATATCCAGAAACATTCCCTCGGGGCAAAAAGGCAGCACTCTTTTGTATTTTTGGCAGCTGGTGTCCTCCCTGAGGCTCCAGAGCGTTCCCCTGTCGTCCTCGTGCCGCTGTGTCCCGTCCGCTGGGTGCCGACGGCCTCCCGGACCACAGGCGACAGCGCCTGCTCCAGCGGCTGGGCTGCTGCCCGAGACGGTCCACGCCAGGAAAACAACGGCCTCGCTTGGCAGGGAGATCACCGCAGCTTATTCCGATGAAAAGGAAACGAAGTATTTTAAGTGGCTGGTGGGTGAGGGGACTCTGGTACGGCGGTGACATCTGACAGGCGGGTCGTCGCCCGTGCTGACAGCCGAGGTTTAGGAGAAAATGCTGCTGGGGGAAGAATGCCATTCTCTGCCCAAACACCCAGCTATTTGTTTGAATATTATCAGTATTTTCAAGAGGGGTTTTCTGGCGTGTGCGGAGCTGCAGAAATGCGGCTCTTCCGTTGGGCTCCCGGGAGCCGGTGAAGCCCGAGTCGGCAGGCTCATTACAGAGATCACCTCCGGGGACAGCGCGGAGCGAGGATGGCGTGCTTGCACCACGCCCGCGGCTGACTTGGTGACGGCGGCCTCAACACACCCCCGTGCACACGCGCGCTCGCTGCACTTGTGAGGTAGTCGCGGGGGACGGTGATTGAGAGTCAACGCGGCCAACGGGGTCGTGGGGCTGTGAAGCCACTTTCTGGCCCGGTACTTACGGTTTTCGTGCTTTGGATGCACAGGGCCGTGTGGACTTGTTTTTAACAGCGTTACCTTCACACACAGGAAAAGATCAATATACACAGATTCAGAGTTTCAGAAAATGCTCATATTTTAAAGAAAATAGGCCTTTTCTCCTTGATTACTTGAACTTGACGTATCCATTCATTCCTTTGCTCGCACGACAGATGTAAGAGGGCGGCATTCGTGCTTGCTGGGTGCCAGGCACCGTTCTGGGTGTTTGGGATCAAAGAGGAGAAATCCGTCCCTAGTAGAACTTACAGGCTCGTTTTCGGAGACGGATAACAGATCCGCAGCAAAGTCACATCCCTACTTTGTCAGTGGTGGAAAGTGCTGTGGGGGCAGTGCAAGGCGGTCCCAGGTGTGCAGGTGCCGTGGGGACAAGCATGGCGTGGCGGGTAGAAGACCCAGGACAAGCCGGGAGCCGCAGGAGGGCTGCGCGGAGGAGTGGCAGTTTAGAGCCACACCTGAACGCTGTTCCTCTGGCTTCTCTCTTGCTTTATTGGGGTAAAATGCACGTAAGATAAACCGGACCTGTTCACAAAGTCCCCTCCCCTGCCCTGGTCCTTCCCTCTACTCTCCGCCCCTGCGTGTCTGACCCCTCCAGGGACCACGTTCGAGGAATCCCACAGCACGGGCCCCTTTGGGACCGGCTTCCCTCACTGAGCCTGATGCTCTTGGGGTTCACCAGGTGGGAGCGGGGGGTCGGGATTTCCCTTCTCTTGAAGTCCGAATACGATTCTGCTGTCTAGAGAAACGGACTGCGCTCAGCTGTGGGTCTGTGCTGTTGCCACTTTCTGGCCGTGAGCCCAGCTTTCTCCCACGTCTGCACCCAGAAGTGAGCTGCTGTGGCACGGGCAGCTCTGCGTTCCACTCTGGAGGGTCCGGCCGGCCGTCTGCCGCTGCCGCGCCACCCGCCTCCCCACCAGCACCACACAGCCTCTGTGTCCCCAACAACACCGATCATCTTCTGTGGTCTGGGAACACGGCTTCTCTTTGAAGCAAGATTGTCGGGCCCACGGCAGAAGCACACGGGCCTCCGCGGAGCGTGGCCATGAGCGGGACCATGGAGGGGCCGCCCTGCACCGGGCCTGGCTGTGCTCCGAAGGTAAAGCCCTATGTGTTGCTGATGGGTCAGGGGCTGGCCATGGAGAGGGAGGCCAAGGAGGAGCCTAGCGTCTTTGTCCTGCGCAAGCGAAAGGAAGGCGTTCCTTGGCTGAGACGGGTGTAGGAGGGCTGCCGGTTTGCAGCTGTGACTGTGTCAGTCGTCTCTGCACTCAGGACTAGGACGGGCTGTGCCGTAACGTGGGCATTTCTGGCAAAACCCTGAGCAATCTCATGGACTAGCAGGGCACAGCACGGGAATGTCGACTCATTCCTCAGCAGTGGTGAGAAAAAGGCTCAGACCTGGAAGAATCATTGCATTTGTCCCTGTTCCCTGCTCTGTCCTTGCACCTGTGCCCTTCTTGTCCTTGCTCCCTCAAGCAGCTCCCTCCTCCCGTCCACCTCTCCCATGTCCCGGGAAAGCCACTGCTCCCTAGGGCCGGAGTCTGCCCGTGCGGGTCTCCTGCACGCACCCCATGCTCTGGTGGTCGGGATTTCTGGGTGACATCTGTGCGTCCTGCCGGCATTCGCTGATGGTTGGTGACGTGAGCTCTGAGGGCAAGGATGCGTCTGAAGTTGACCTGTGTCACTGGAAAGGGAAAGATGGAGACGCAGTGTGGGGCCGTGGTGGGACCTCAGGAGGCTGTTGTTCTTCCAAGGCTGGTCCCCCACGCAGCCCGACATCACCCCACCCCAGACGAGCCCTCCACACACCCATCCTCCCATCCCCACTTTAGCTGTTTTAGATTTTAGGTTGTGTCACGAGAACCCCATGTCACCTCCACCTGCCGTGACTCTCGAGTCATCCAGGAGTACCCAGACCAGCTTCCGGAAGGTCTTTGCTCATTGCAACCTGTGTGCATCCCCCCACTCCCCGCCCCGGAAACCCCGGAGCACCGGGTCTTACCACTTCAGAGCCATTCCTGCGCGTAATCGGTGGAATATCTTGTTCTCAGCTCTGTGTTCGGAGCGTGTGGGGACGGGAGCCGTGTCTGTGATTTTTCTGTTCCTGTCATTTTCTGACTCAGTGGTGGCTCGATCAGGACACGGTCAACCACCACTTGTGGAGAGAGGATGTGTTGCACGCATCACACACTAGAGGTCTCGAATTTTCTTGCACAGAAATACATGGTTTATTATGAGATAATATAGGGAGCAAGATCACTGGTGTGGTGTAGCCCGTCATTTTGGGGGATGGTGGCCCATCCTGCAAGTGCTTCAGTCCAGTTAAGTAGTACAAGGGTTTGGGTCTGAAGAGGAAGGACTCGTGCCAGGGAGCTCTAACTTGGTGGCACACTTGTGTGGCCCTAGCCGGGGGAGTGAGCCTGAACACGCGTCGTCCCAGGTGCTGGAACGCACGCCACGGGGCCAGTGCGGGTATTGAGGAGGCGCCGACGCGGGCGCGCGGGACTCCCTCTCTTGCCGCAGGCCTTGACCTTCACCTCTCGGGAAGGGCGCTCCCCATACCCCTGCAGTGTCGGGCGCACTCTCCACGGGGCTGGCCCCTGCCCGCTGCATTTATCCTCAAAGTTCTGGTTCGGGGCCTTTGCCTTTCCTTAACTAAGTGGATGGCATCGCGTCAGCTGGAAGAAAAGTCTGAAAACTCAACGGGGCAGAATTCTCCATGGAGTTTCATGACGTTGCAAGTCCTCGAGGGTGGAAGACAGTTATGCACCCTCCTCCGTCCCTGGACCCCACGCGCTGCCCCCTCCATGGCGGCCACTGTCCGGTGTTTCCTGGCAGAGCAATGGGTCCCCGGCCTCTCAGCTCGGAGCCGGCAGGGGAAGGGCCTCTGTGGTTCCTGGGACAGGCTGCGATTCAGTAAGGATGTCCTCCAGTCCGCCGGGAATTCTTCACTCCAGCAGTAACCTGCGGGGGATCAGACTGCAGGCCGGAAGTCGTCCTGGGAGGGCGAGCAGAGTTCTCCAGGTTTTACCGAGTAACCTCGCTGTACAAAGCTATTTTCTCCCCTAGGTGAGAAACAAAACCAGAATTCTAACTCCGCGTTAACCCTGAGCAAACAGTGGTGAACACGGTGGATTATGCGGCTGTAACTGGAGATGGGCCCAACCCTGAGCAAACGCAGGGGCCCCCACGTCGGGCTTTGATGCCGGCCCTGCCCGCCCTGTCCTCGCCCTCACAGTCATCTGCGGGGACTTCAAAGAGGCCGGGATGGCGGCACAGCCCCGCCTGGACCCCCAGATACGGGCGGAGCTTTGCAAGGAGCCCTTACGCCCCGCTCGAGCCAGAGCGGCAATTTGTTCTTGCTGCTGTCGACTTTGAACTCGGTATCTCAGATTTCTCTCTGTGTCACTGGCTTTGAACTCCCATCCTTCAGTGCCTGAATCATCTATCTCTTTACGGCTGTGCCCTGATACCTGCCAGAGGGCCTCGCGAATTCCGACCCCTCACCTGCCTGGACCTGGCCCGTACCTGCTGCTGGAAGCCTCAGCTGTCCCAGCCGCACTAGAGAAAGCCTGGCATGTGTTGGGGACACTTGCTAACAGTCTTCCTGCGTCTCTGCTACCTTGCGGGGAGCTTTCAGTGTGAGATGTAGGGCAGAAGCAGAAGCAAAGATGGAGCAGCAAGAGCTGGTGTCAGTCACCAAGGAGAGATCTCGGCCACCCCTCCTGCCCTCCTGTCCCCCTCTGCCCCCCACTGCTTCTCGGTTTCTGTCTTTGCCAGACCCCATCCTGTTGTTGTGTCCGACACTCGGGGCTGGCTAGTTAGGGCCTGACCCCCGCCCCCCCAGCACGAACACTTCCTCAGCAGCAAACGCACCTTCAGGAGCTTGTCCACCCCACGGGTCTCCTCCGCAGCAGCTCGAGGACAGGGATCACGTGGGCGGCTTTCTGTCTTTTCCTGACCTCAGGCCCTCAGAGTGTACCCATGGCTCCTAGATGACGTGTGAAACCAGGTTTGAAAACAAGGAGAGTTCTGCGAACACAGACTGAGCTTTTGTCACCAAAACGAGAAAAATAAACAGAGTTGCTACCTGTAATTGGAACCAAAGCGTCTAGATTTGTTTTTCCTGCTCACCCTAGAAATTTTATTTGAAAGTCAAGATGTAAGCACCATCATGGAATTCTTGAGTGAGATCTGGTCCTACCCCTGATTTTATTTTATTTCACTTTTTATTTTTATTTTCTACCCCTGATTTTAAAGGCGAGAAGACGGAAGCCCTAAAGCTTGGTGCCCAGGCCACAGTTTGCTGCGAGGACTGAAGGGCAGGGCCGGACCCTTTGCACTTCTGATCCGAATTCCAGCCCCCGAGTGAGCTGGGGCTTCCTCAGGTGGGCCTTCCGCTCTGCCTGTAACCTGCCCTCCCCGGAGTCCTTCTCCTCTATGACCTGCTTCTCCGGGCACCCGTCCCTGGTCGGAGTCCATACCCACGTGAAGATCCTTGTTTGCCCGCGGAGGTTTGCGGGCCCTGGAATCACGCCTGCCCATTGGCAACTCTGGGTGTGTGTTGGGGGACCCGCTGGCTTCTCGGAACACATCCTGAGCTTTCTGGACCCGCTGCTATAAAGGGGATGTTTTCTTGCTAAAAACTCTACTCCTGCCACCACTCCCAGACCTGTCCCATTCTTGACTTCAAGCTCAGAATTTCTTGGGACATCTTCTGAAATGTTCCCTCCCCTTCCTCTGAAGACCTATGGTGTCTGTGTATATTATTATCTGAAATGTGGTTTTCTTATGTTTTCCAGCTTTAAGCACCCAGAAAAACATCTTATGTGTTCCTAGGTTGGTGCCTGTCAACACCCGTTCGGGGACGGGTTTTACAGATGAAGACTTACACATTTGTCTTTCTGTTGGGGCTGCAGGGCGGAGCTTCAGGGCGGAGGTGGGGAGTCACGGGGCCCCCGAACAGATGCTGTCCAAGCGGGGAGGGGGCTTGTGGGCGGCCCCAAGAGCAGCTACGGCTGGAATCTGGGCAGGCAGTGGGGACGGTTCAGGTCCTGAGAGGAAGGGCACCGTTCAGGGCCCTGATTGTGAGGCGGAGGCTGGCAGGTGGTCTCGGCATCTGTGAGCTCGGATGCAGAGAAAGGGCCCAGGATGGGGACCTCGTGGAACATGAAGAGCAGAACCACCATCCTCCCGGCGACCAGGCTGGAGATGCATGTCGTCGGGTCGGGGACCGGCCGGCGTGCGTGTGACGCGGTGGGGTCTGGGACGATGAGCTAGCGGACATGTATTAATAATCTCCTGATTCTTCTGTCTCTTGATGTTGTAATTTCAAGATCTCAGCAAGCATCTCTTTCCAGTCATTAAGAGTTCCTGAAAGTCATGCACCCCAGAGTCAAGTGTTCCAGCACAACGCAGACATTTTCCCTGGAGTGCCCTCCGCCCATCCTCCTCATTTCCAGGTCACCACACAAACTCCTCGCTGATGGCCTGCGACTCTGCAGGCCCTGGGAGGAGGGGCCCAGCCCCACTGTGTTGCTCCAGGGGCTCTCAGCTGGGCCTCGTCCAGCCGGCTGCCCGCCTCTGCTGAGCACATCCAGGTCTTGGAAGAGTCAGTCTTGTGCAGGAACCCAGCTAACACTTTCTGATGTTGGGGACCCGGCTCCCTGCCCAGCTGCCCCTTCCTGTGGGTGCTTCTCTGCCTCTCCTTCTTCCGTCCTCATTGCTGGAGCTCCTGCCTCCTTGCCCCTCCCCTCCCCCAGTCTCCTCCCTCCTCTTCTCCTCCCCCTTATCAGCCGGGCTCCTTCCCCTCCCCCTTCCTTCCCCCTCCAGCTTCTTCCTCCTGGCCCTGTCCTGTGCTAGCCCCTCCCCTGCCCTGCCCCCTTCCTCCCTCTCCCCCACCAGGAGCTGGGCTTGCATCCTCACCCACCAGACCCGGATTCTTCTTCCCATTCCGTCCTTATTTGTGTCGTTCTGGAATCCTCTCCTCCTTCTGTCTAAAGCGTCACCCTTTCCTAAATGTGTGGTGGATGCCGTTTCGTCCCATAAATGAACTTTTAGTTTTATTGCACACAGACCTAGCACTTCATAACTGCACATCCCCTGGAGCCAGTGCCCGCATCCAGAGCTTAGCCTCTCCCGCTGAAAGGTCTGCTTCTTGAGGGCAGAGCAGATCTCTGCTGCGTCCGCCCCGCGCATGCCCGGCCAGTGCTGCAGGGGCCGGCCGGACGTCAGAGCTGGGTTTGCTTTGTAGGGTCCCAGCCGGTGACTCCTAGCTTCACGTATGTCGCAGCAGGTGAGTCCGTGGTGGACACCACTGCCTGCTTCTGAGGTTCCTTAATGTCGGCTGCCTTTTTCCTGCAGCCCTTCTGGACGCCCAGCTCCCCGCTGTTGTGTGTTCCAGCGGCCGGAGAGAAGCTCCCGGTTGTTTCTGCTCACTCCTTGGCCTCCTGTCTCACTCTCCACTCCTGTGGGGCTCCTGTCTTAGCCTTCCTGGCCAGCTACAATGTGGTTTTGCGGTATGGAAACACTTACCCATTAAAAACAGAGTGGAGAGCACGAAGTCATCTGAGCTAATAATACTGTGCACTAAGTGCCGTGCATTTCACCTACAAACCGGCGAAGATCTTGGCGCTCTGAACTGGAGATCTCAAGCAGGAGGGTGTCATCCTCTAGGAGCCAGAAGTTGGCCATCTCCAGGTCTGCCCATGATTCGGTCAGAAGGGAAAGACCTCGGTGGGAGCCCATCCTAGCCAGCAGCGCCTTACCTGTCGTGTTCCTTCTCTGTCCAGATGTGGTCCTTGGGACAACCAGCTGCCGGGGGCGGGGCCGCTGTGCTCACTCCAGCTCTGGTGGTGTGGGAGAGCGAGACACGGAGCACATGTCCTTCCCAGGGGGAGCCAGACTTTCTGGGCTGGCTCTTCCCCCACAATCCGGGCAAGGTGACACAGGGGTGCCAGGTGCACGTCCAGTCTCTGCTGAACCCTTGTTCCTTCACTCAGCGGTACGAAGCCCTCGGCACACGGGCCCAGTCAGGAGCGAGGGAGCAGAAGCCGAGCGTCCTCACCGCCTCCTGCACGCCGGCAGATGCTCAGCGTGCCCCTCCTTCTGGGCAGACGGCCCTCCAGGATGGGCTCTGCGGGTTTCCACTCTTAACCGCTGGCTCGTGTTACTGCTGGTGTCACTCCCCTGGCATTTAAAATACCTAATATGCACGTGAATTTCAGCACACACACACACACACACCAGATGTACCACAGAAATCACAGTGTCACCAAGATAATTCTGCTGTGGTTTCAGCTGTGGATCAGCTACGTGGATGGCATGAAGACATGACATGACGTCACTAGGTGTGACGACTGTTGGTAATATCACTGTCCTTAGTTTAGATGAGCAATGTCCATGCGAAGCTTCAGGTGATTCAGTCCCCCAGATGGATTTTAAGACTATCTGGGTAAATCTTCCGGTCAACCAAGGGGCTCCCCCCACCGTGTGCTGTCTGCCCAGTGACTTGGTACTGAATGTGACCCCAAAAAACTGAGATCAAAACCGTGAGCCTTTCTCCCCTCATGCTGATTTGACAACCACGAGCCATTACAAATGATGGATTTGAGCCCATAAACAGTGAGCAGGGCTTTCCTTCGCTGCCCCATTGGTAACAGAACCAGCACGCCAAATGCCAGTGCGAATGCCGTGCTGTTGCGGGTCCACGATCGCACAGCTGTGCGTTTGCTTTCCTGGTGGAATTTCATTTCCATAAAGAGCATGGGAGGAGCCCAGGCCCACTTGAAGGAGAGGTGATTTACGATGTGCTTCTAAGCTCAAGGTCAGCCGGGTCTTGGCCCCTGGAGAGTCACTGAGCCTCGGTTTCGGTGTGTCCACAGTGGGGGCACGGCTGGCAGCCACCACAGGGTTGTGAGAGCCAGTGCCATAGCACGTGTGGTTGTGTTTGGGAACATGGCTCACTGCAGCGGCTGGCCAGTGCTGGACGTGCAGACGTCCGTTCCCTGGGCAGCTCGCTTCCCCAGATGCAGGCTGACCACTGTGCAGCCACGTCCCGTCGGCGATAGGACTGAGGCTAAGGCGGCAGGTGCCAATCCTTCCACCTTATCTGCTTCCCGGAGTTTGACTTCAGCTCCTCTGCATTGTGTTTCTAGAGCCACAGGATCTGGATTACTGTGGATTCACTTTGGGGTTTCTGGAATGATTCCCCTAGGTCCAGGGACTTCTGGATCACGGTCGGCGGGAGTCTGGCGCCTCAGACAGCACCTGGCTCAGCTGGAGGAAAGCCGTTGGCAGCTGCTGGAACTCCTTACGAAGGGATGAGGTCCTCCCCCTGGCCCTGGGTCGTCGTCTCACGGCGGTTGGGTATGAGCAAAACAGAAGCTCCAAAATCAGGACCGCAAACATGGTCTTGGAAAGAATTGATTTATTTATTTTGAAGGCATTGAAGAAATTGTCAAGAAGAATCAAAACGTGTTGAATTTACTTATACCCAGTTTTGGGGAATAATAGTGTTTTTGTTGAATTAAATAAGGGGGTAGCAATCTTTTGGGGAGCTTAAGGCCTCTAAAGATCTTCATTTGGTCTTGATTTAATGCCGTATGAGGAGATAAGCTTAAACAATGTTCCCAGAGATCCACACACAGGAGGGTGAATGCGGTCTTTCCCCGACGGGGGCGCCGGGTGTTGGAGCACAAAGGAGCAGTGACAGGTCGGCCCCAGACAGGAAAGCAGAGAGCGGGAGCGCTGGCGCAGAGGAGCACCGTGGGGCCCGCCTCGTGCTGGCTCTTGCTGCCACTTGGCTGCTTGGCCAACACTCAGCGGAGAAGGTGCGTGGACCTTGCACGAGTAACAAAGGAAGCGGAGGGCAAATGTGGACGTGACCGAGCTTTCACCCTTGCACGTTAGGACATACTTCCTAGAACCACAACAAGTAGGAGCAGAGGACATGATCTGAGCCCAGGGAGGGGCAGAGTGTGCTGGACCGTTGGGAGGAGCGATGTTCATGGGGTTTAAAGGCCGTCGGTGTGTTAACAAAACCTTGGCATCTGTGGGAAGCACACAGGCTTTGGAAAGGTGAGAGGCTTTCCTAGCGGCCCGGGGCTGTTCAATCTTTAGTGAGGTCGGTATTGGACAGCTGGTGGCGATCTGAAGTCCATTGCTTTGCAGGGGCGACGGCGGACTGAAGACCACATCCCAGTGGGTAGCAGGGGAAGTGGGAGCTCTTCCCTCCTTCCTCCAAATCGGGGAGTTACCTTCACCACAGTTAGCTTTTCTGGCAACTGGTCCCTTTCTCGTCTCTGGAAAAAGGTCCAGGGCAGGAATGACCAAATGCAGCCCCTTTGGAGAGAAATCTCAATACAATGGCTGTGTTTGCACGATGGCTTCACCATCTTACGACGCTCCCCTTCTTGGGGCCCTTCCACCCAATGGGAGGACCCCTCTTCCCCCACCTGTGCAGGCTGTGGGGTTCGCCGGCCCGGGGTACGGCTGGGCACTGGGGCACACGTGCTGGGCTGATCTTGTGCGGTGATAAAACCCGACCAGCTCAGAAGCTGCCTGCAGCTGGAGGGGAGCCCGCTTGTGCCCCTGCCCTCCCCGGCAGGAAGCTTGCGCAGCAGAGAATGCTCTTACGCCACGGTGCGCGTGAGGCTGGGGTACTGTCTCAGGTTCTCGGGCTCCCTCTGACCTGGGAACGTCCCCCCTCCTCAGTCCAGACTTGTTCTCTTGGCCACATCCTCCGACAGCCTGCCCTTTACGAACTGCTTTGGTGGCTTCTTGGTCATCCCCAAATCCCACATTTCCTCTCTCATTGGTGACCGCTGTCATTTGACTGCTAGCCGGACACTTTTCCCCAGAGAAATTCCAGCTCTGAAGACTGGGGGATTCGGTTTATCTGGCCCATTCCCCAGGCTGCTGGTGCAGATGGGAGGCTCACCTGTGCACGATGGCCGCTTTCTGCAAGGATTCTCCAAGATTAGCTTAGTGACGTTTGCTGGCAGAAGGCCTCTAGTGGCCTGCATGCTGCCTGCGATTTCCCGATTGTAAACAAGTCTCTTCCTCTCACCCGGTCATTCACACACCTGGATGTCAGCGTCCTTTAGCCTTTGTAGGGATCTGTAGCCTTTTACGGCATTTTTCAGGTGGTCCCTCACGGACCGGCATGATCTACGCTTCACGCGGCTTCCAACGTGGGCATGTCGAGTGCCCATGTTGCATCGACTTGGGAAGGTAAGTATTGATGGATTGTCTGTTGCACTCCAGAACGCGTTCTGGGCTGTGGGAACACAGAAGTATGGAAGGCAGGGGATGTCCGTGCTCTCCGTACACTTCTATTCTGTCGGGAGACAGCAACGGTTGGAAAGTGGGGACTAAGCACTTCACGTAGCATGGCTCCTTCCGGGAGAACTAGTGTCTCCGTGCTGGAAAGTTCTCTAAGTCACCACATGGACGCACCGAGGGAGAAAGGGTCGTACAGTTAGCCCAGGAGGCGCAGAAGACACATTTGATGACGTCCAACATTGCCGAATGAAGAAACTTCTCAGAAATTAAGGCTACAGAGAAATGTCCTTGACTTCACAAGGTCGTATGAACAAAAGTGACCAGGAGGCGACGTGTTTTATGGACAAACCTTAGAGAACTTCTTTATGATCCTATCCAGACGCTGTCCCTAATTTCCAGCATAGATCCTGGTCCCAGAAACAGGACCCGAGGGGCAGTACGGGGCAGGCCCCGTGGCGTGAAGGGAAGAAGAGACCAGGTGGGCGCTTGTCATACGACGTCCATGTCTGCAGAGAAGACGTGGCGGCAGCCGCAGTTGCTGGAGCCGCACGAGAGGCCCGCGGAGCAGCTGGACGTGGCCTGGCCGGACTCCTCAGCGGCGCTGGCCCGGTCCGCGGCGGGCGCCGGGGCATGTGCCGGAAATCAAGCCGCGCCCAGAACAGTCACGGCCGCTCAGTGCGGGCACCTGACCTGGCAGAGGGTCCGGAGACTTTGCCCGAGCGCGAACACTCCGTTGTGGAACGGAGAAGATTTTCATCAACGGGAAGACAGACCGTGCTCGTGGGTGGAACAGCTCACGTCGTAAAGATGTCAGCTGTCCCCGATCAGCCAATAATTTCACTAAAAATCTCAGCGAGATTTCTTTCAGGAACTCAAGAAATGGATTTATTTGGAAAAACAAAGGTGCATGAAAAACCGGGAAATGTCTGTAAAAGGAGCTCAAATGGGAAAAATCTACCACATGGGACTGGTATTAACGTGCACAGTGAGCACAGAACGCCCGACAGAACGAGCCGAGGGAGCGCTCACAGGACAGGACGCGGGGCCAGAACCAGACACTGGGGTGCGGGGACTGTGACCCGTGGCCCCGCCCAGGAGGAGGACGGGCTCTGCAGAGAAGGTTTGGAAAAACTGACTCACCGTGCGAGGGTCTAGTATATCCCCGCTTCACACAATGTATACAAACTTTGTGCAAATTAAAAAAGAAACAATGATAAAATTAACGAGGGAGGGACGTCTGGGTGGCTCAGTGGGTTAAGCCGCTGCCTTCGGCTCAGGTCATGATCCCGGGGTCCTGGGATCGAGTCCTGCATGGGCTCCTTGCTTGGCAGGAAGCCTGCTTCTCTCTCTGCCTCTGCCTGCCTCTCTGCCTACTTGTGTGCTCTCTCTCTCTCCTTCTCTCTGACAAATAAATAATAAATAATTTAAAAAAAATTAACGAGGGAAAATGCAGTGGAGTATCTTTGTGCAGAGGAGGTAGGAGACATCTCAGGAGACCCAGGCCTTCAGCCGAAGCGGGGTTGGAGCGCGAGCCTCCGTTTCAGGGCTTCTCTTCAGTGAAGAGCATCATTGATAAAGTTTTCGGCTGTGTAGGGAGGTAGAAGGTACTTGTCATGTCCGAGCTAGACTATATTAAGAACTCTAATAATTAGTAAGTAAAGGACTTGAACCCGAATAGAAAAATGGGCACAGGATGTATGTCGTTTAGAAGGAGGTAGGGTGGGGACGCCTGGGTGGCTCAGTTGGTTAAGCGGCTGCCTTTGGCTCAGGTCATGATCCCGGCGTCCTGGGATCGAGTCCCACATCGGGCTCCTTGCTCGTCAGGGAGCCTGCTTCTCCCTCTGCCTCTGCCTGCCTCTCTGTCTGCCTGTGCTC
>RCUC01067855.1:0-15112 GCA_003697995.1 Taxidea taxus jeffersonii
GACTGATTAGACACTTTGGTTGAATTTTCCGGGAAAAGATAGGAAGCCTTAAATTGTATTAGTTATTTACATTATGCTTTTTATTCATTTGATGTATAAATCCCTCTGGGCTATGGAAAAGGAACTTAGCATGTCTTTGTTTTTCAGCAAAATAAATAAAAGCTTGCACCAGATGGAAATTGAGTGCATATATTTATGTGTATGTGCATTTTTAAAGTATTGGAATTATTGAATCCTCGACTATTTAATTCAAAATTTTGTATGTATATTTATATGTTCATTCCATCCTCAGAGGGATCCTGCTCAGAAAGAGATCCAGAATCACACTTTAGTGACTTATATTTGTTTCTTACTACTTAATAAAATAAATATTAACAAGTATCAAGCCAACTAGTTATTGAGAAATACTTTGTATTCATATATAAACAAAGTACTATCTCTATAATATTACTATATTCATTAATCTTTAAATTTACTTGGTGAAAGATGAAATAAAAATGGAATCACCATCTTACACATGTATAAACTGGATATATACATCCAGCAGAAATGTCTTGATAAAGAATAAACTGAATAAATTCTCAAACCAGATGTAATGGATTACATGCTAATAATGAGACGTCAGCTTAAGGGTGTGGACTCTGAAGATGTCAAAATGAAAATGGAATAAAAATGGAGGAAATATTCTTCCGTATTCAAACATTATTGGCCTAATTAAGCAAAACTGTATTCCCATTACTGGGAAACAACTGAAATTTTGGTAAACACCTTTGTTACAAATACACCAACCAGCACTCGCACTGGAACTACCCTTAGAAAGCTTCATTGTTAAATATCTTAGCAGCGCACCGCTGCCTGTGTATCCCAGAGCTGAGCCGGTGGGCCTGGACTCTGCGACGGAGAGGGACTGCCCATTGCACATGCATGTGGTCCACCCGGTTTTGCTGTTGTGGGATGACCTCCCAGCTACAGACTTCCGGCTGACTTTTTCCCTCCTGGTCACAAAAGGAGATATCAACCAAAATTCTTCTTCTTTCCTGGAAAAAAATAACACAGAACGTATGCCTCATTGATATATATAACTTTTTATTGCAAAATCACTGCTTTAAAATTAAACTCACTGTTTCCTTTGTAAGCCTTTAAGCCTTTGTGTATATCAAATGTAACTGTTCTTTATACCTAATTTACATAACTATCTGAATAGATAGGTATGGATATAAAGATGATTCAAATATTTTAAAAGCTGTCTCTTCCCCTGTTCTGTTGGCTATTACCGACTGCTATGTTTTTACATATATGATTATTGACTGTCGGATTTACTGAATTATTGTGACTGTGTTTGCTATTGAGATACAAATTGCAATTAAATATTGTGTTTTTTTCCCCTCCAGATCATCCTCAGGTTCTTCAGCTAGCTGTGGATTATGAGAGTTGGGAAAATGTTAAAAAGAAAAAAATCCCCAGACTACACACACACACACACACACACACACATATTTGTAACTGTAATAATTACTGAAAGATTCACACTAGTCTACAGGAATGATCTGTGATTTGCTCAGCTCAGTACAATCTTTAGCTTTTAACAAGTGAAACACATGCTGCAGTATGCAGAAATCTAGGGCGAATATATTTCAATTGAGAATCCAGTCGGAGACAGCAGTGGCGGGCTGGGGGGCGGGGGGTGTCTGGCTGTGTGCGTAGAGTTCAGCTGCTCTTGGGCCCAGTGCTGGTATTACTGGGCATCCATTTACAAAATGCTCAAATCCTATGGCATTTGTGCCTCGGCTCCTGCTGTGGCCTGTCCCCCAGGCTTGCTGCCGGTTGTCTCAGTTTCCCTAAGTCATCCTCACTTCCTGCTCTGGTGACCGCAGTCAGGGCTTATTGTCTGTTTCGGATATTTCAGATCAACTAATAATGACTTTTTCACTTTTAAATAACGGTTATCTTGTGCCAAACAGGAGATTTCCCTCCTATGGGCCACTATTATTTAGTCTTTCAAGATTTTATTCGTTCTTATTAATATCTATATTAATGATATAAGAAATCATTTTAAAAAAATCGACCAATAGAGTCTTTCATTGGATGTGGAGATGAGTTTGGGTTCTATACCTGTGAGAGACAGAAAGGTTAGGGGGTCTGTGGACAATGAAATGCCTTCACAATATTTTGTTCTCTAAGAGTTTCATTTTTTTTTCAAGAAGTACAAAAATATATATTATGTATTATGTATCTTAAAAGAAAGAGTGGTCAGAATTTACATGTTGACCACTATCAGGATTAGTTATACAATAAAGAACATTTTTAACCATTAGGACAGCTTGCAATTTTTATTTTTAATATATCTTGACCATTTTACTTCCTTTTAAAAGATGGATGGTTACACTTAAAACTAATATTACACTGTATGCTAACTAACTGGAATTTAAATAAAAACTTAAAAAAATAAAAGATGGATGGCATTGGAAACTAAGCATTTGTTATAAACAAATATTTCCTGAGATGAGAGACTTGGATGCCATTATATACAAAGTTTTATGAGCATTTATACAACTTCGACAACTACATTAGAGTTAGTACTGTTTATGTTCAAGTAATTGATCTTTTTAACTAGTAAGGTGGACATTTTATTTCAATTACTCATCAGTTTCAACAACTGCAAGTCTTCGATAAGGTAGTTATTCATAACGGGAGCCTGATGAACCAGAATATCAGAATTTGCCAATATTAGTTGTACATGTTAATTCTACCTTCACCTAATAAGTAAGGGAGAACACTTAACGCTTAACAGAGAGAGGCTAATGACCAAATAAGATGTTGAATTTGCATTTTTAGATCAGCAATTTTCAAGTTGGGAAAACAAGTATTGCAAAGATCTAATCATGTTCTTTAATATCAAACATATCTCTTGCAAATAGGCAAAGTACTGTACTTGCCCAAAATTCATAATTCAAAGTGGGGATTTCCACCTGAATAGAATTAAATTAAACAAATGAGCATGAGGACTGGAACAAGAAGCCAGATAATTTTCTCCAACATCAAGAGTCTCTTGTCCCAACCCTACTCAGTTTAGGGTATCTCCAAAGCAGGACAATTAGCCATGGCTGTCTCATCTCACCATTTAGGGGGGAGAATCCAGTGGGAATAAAAGTGGAAAACAAAAGAGGTATAATGTAATATTTTTAGCTCCTATAGGAAAGATTGGACTTAAGAGAAACCAAAGAGAATAATAGAGATGAAATCTTATTTCAGCAGAAAATAACATTGGCCACTTCCCTTTGATAGTTCTTACCTTTCAAAAGCGTAACTTCCCGGTATCAAAGAGTGATGTGCTTCTCCAAAGTAATCATTTTTAAATGAGTTTGGAAAATGTTACACACCTTTGCAAGATGCACATTAACATAGAAAAACACAAAAGAAGCCCCAAAGTAAAGAAACTTATTAATTAATTTTTCCAAAATTATTTGATATTGAATCTTATTTATATTGTCCATTAACATTTTACTGAAAACGCTGGGAAATACTGACATAATAGAAGAGACTACAGACGTTTGCCAGGACTTTTCCCTATCCTGGAGTAACATGTATTGTTCCCAAAGATCTCTGAATCTTCTAAAGATTATATTGTTTTCCCAAATATACGTTTCATGCTTTATAAATGGGGGGGCAAATAAATATTATTTTCTCTGTGATGAGCATTTCTTACAGTACCGCCATGACAGTCACTGGGAGTAGGTCATCATGTCCTATTCCCCAAATTATACTGCACAGGTCCCTCCTCCTTATAGCCCAGATAAACTAAAAATAAACTCAGTTCTCAGAAATTGAAAGAGGTCCCCACTGTTCCCACCTGTAAAGCTGTGACCCTGACGCTTGGCTGCTTCACTCATAACTTTCACAGGACAATGATAATTTGGGTCGTTCACTGTATTCAAATGAGCATTAATTCTTTTACACTCAGGAGTTACCCTCATCGCTTCCTCTGCTCATGTCCACCTCTCACGACACACGCGCACGCACTGCTGTGTCTGTGCACGTTTCTTTAGCACCGATGTAGCTCCAAAGAGAGAATTAAAGTTAGTTCTACCCTGAGGCATAGGGGTGGTCATTCCTTGGACTCATAAGTGCAGAATCTCGTGTTTGGACGTGGCTGGTGGTGGAAAGGCATCCAGGGCAAGGTGAGGAGAGCGTGGTGAGGGTGTATCTCCCCGTGGCTGCCACGTCGGCCTAGGTCTCCCCAGCTCCGGGGACCAAGAGCACATCCGAACGGGCAACGTGAAAAACAAAGTAAAACCAGGTGTCGCCAGGGCTGGGCTTCGGTCCAGGTGAAGGCCACGCGGGGCTCTGGCGCACCGGCCGTCCCAGGCGGAGAGAGGCGGCAAAAAGGCGTGGGGGCAGGTTTCACGAGATGCACATGTTCAGAAGAGTGGAAATAAACACGTTTTCGTTTCAGGGTTATGACTACCTAAGATAAAAATTTTGAGGAAAGGGAAAATGTCATAAATTTAGAGCATGATGATGTTGTTTATGTAACAGCTGGCAGGAATTTTCTACCTGCATTCTGATTAAGATAATCATGTCTGATACCTATAGCTTTGTTTTATGAGTACTAATATGACCGGATTTTACTGTTTAGTCATGGCTTCTAAAAACCTTACGGGGAGTATCTTTTTAAAGTTCAGCCTCTGAATTTTTAAAGCTCCACAACTTTCAATATTGCTTTAGGGCTTTCTCCACATTTGCCCTCTAAATCTTACCTGCACATCCACTCGGAATTCCCCTACACATCCATTTATCATTTATATATACATATACATGACACCAATGCGATTAATGATCTTCTCATTCTTATTCTGCAGCTTCATGAACAAAGTAAGATGATGACAGGGCTCTTGAGGTAGGCATGGGACCATTTTTTAAGGCCAACGGAACATTTTCAGTTACAGAACTTTCTGGTATTCTCAATGTCTACTATTTTTAACACTTAATTTTTCAAAGTGTGCCAGCTGTGATGATGGTGAAACAATGATGATTAGAGCCGTTGTCTTTGTTGGCCCAGCCTCCGACATCAAATCCATGTCTGAACCTCTTAGGGGGAATGTGATCAAAGCCTTTACTATCACACAACGAGGTCGTTATCTGAAAAACTAAATAATGTGTATTTACAGTGTCTGTTTTTCTCATTGCTAGATTTAATTTTGTCAAGAAATCATATTCATTTTTGTTGGTTTTTGACAATAATCCCAATCATACTATAGTCTTGAAGAGCTTCACATCTGAATAGAGTTTTCAATAGCTTACCAGCTATCTTCCACAGAAACCCTATGATGTCGGTATAATTATCTGTCATCTTATGGTGAGCTTATTAGAAAATATTCTCCAAAGTAGCATCACCCTCAGAATAGCACTTTATTTAATATTCATTTTGAGAGTAATAGCGGAATCTGTGTTTGATGTTACATCCTCAGGCCTACTGTACTTAACACATCTTATTGCCTGATACTTTCTTCATTTAATTGGCATAATAATGCAAATGGAAAACAATAAAGACTAAAAGATAAATATATGACCTTCAACATTAAGTGTAAGCCCATAAAGAAAATTAGGAAAGAGAGGCTGTGAAAATATGGTCAATCTGAATCATTTATCTAGAAATTATTCATAGTGCGGTTATACTGTCTCAAAATATATAGGAAGGTAATTATTTTTTAAATCTGCATTACATAAATTAGTATGAAATAATAGTACTATGAAAGATGCACTGAAAACCTTTGTATTTTGTGTAAATACATACTTTGCATAAACTTTCAATTTATACTTTCTTCCCATTCTCACACAATCATCAACATGAGCAGGGGCTAGCTGGTTTGGCCTCCCATTTTTTTTCCCCAAGTAGCATCCACTCTGAAAATGTATGTATGACATATATATGATACTTTTTTCCAGTACGACGAATACCTATATTTGTACAAAGTTTTACTTTATACAAAGTCGAGCACTAGCATATGTCTGTATGTGTATGATCATTAAGGTAATATACAATCTGACCAATGTCTTTACTGCTGCTAAACAAATTCAAGTGAATGAATATTTTTCTGTTCATATAACTTTTCCGAACCAAAAAAATTTGGAAAACCCATCTATTTTCTTGCCTGAAAGTAATTTCCAATATTCTCAGTAGAGAACTACATATACCCTTTCTCTATAAGTAATACAATTATTTTTCTAGTTTTCTAACTTTTACAATTTTTCATTACTGGAACCCTCCCTCTTTTTTAAAAAATTACTGAACCCTTGCCAAGAATAGTTCAGGCCTTGGTCCTTGGAAGAACTACCAAGAGGTGCCATTGGAAAAGCACACATTTCTTGGACCATCTCTGGCCTAGAACTGACTGGGCCGGGATCCATTACAGTGAGAAAAAAAGAATGGTTCTCTATGCACTGAATATCTCATTAAAATTAAAATCTGATTAAAAAAACAAGTAATTCATGATCTTCACTGTAATTTATAGTCAGTCATACCTTACTATCTGTTATCATTTGTCTTCTACTTCAATATTTTTGCTATGTCTGAAGGAAAGCCGTTTTGAACCAAATTATCTGGATTTATTTTACATTGTTGCTGTGGGTGGGTAGACAGATAATTATCCGAGGTCACTGTATTTGATTTATAAAGTGCAGGAAGAATGCTCAGACTGTTTTTCTCTTATTGTGTTTTAGAGAATTCAGTGAGCTAATATATGTTAAAGTTCTAGACAAGGGGTGAAACATATAAAGTATCATTTTAATCACATTGAATTCAACAGCAGTACCTGTCTACAGCTAAATCAATCAAGGTAATTGCTGCCAAGTATATAATGTGGTAGTGGGAAATGGATATGGTTAATAGCATAGAAATTACATAAAAATATAAAAAAGTGATAGAACAGCCCATTATTAACAAGTAGTAGACTTGTTGCCTCAAGCAATTGAAAGTAAGTCTATATTTAAAGGAAGTTGAATAAATTTAAATTGATCAGTGTATGATAGGAGGAGTTTAGACAATTTTATATCTGATTTTGCAAATAAGAAAAAATAAATGTTGGGGCACTGGGGTGGCTCAGTTGTTAAGCAACTGCCTTCGCCTCAGGTCATGATCCCAGGGTCCTAGGGTTGAGCCCCACATCGGGCTCCCTGCTCAGCCAGAAGCCTGCTTCTCCCTCTCCCACCCCCATGGCTTGTGTTCCCTCTCTCGCTGTGTCTCTCTCTGTCAAATAAAGAAATAAAGGCTTAAAAAAATATACGTAAGTATGTGATCTTACCTAAAATTAGATCTTGTTACACGATCAAAGTAGTGATTATAATTTTAACTAGAAGAGCACAGACTCTTTTTTTCCTTTTTTAGCTAACCATTGCTACATCTTCTAGGATACTCAGACTGTTGAGCAACTATATGTCTATGGTAAGTTAATACAAGGCAAGTATTCTGTTTTCCAAACTGTGTGATTTTTTAAAAAAATTCATACAGAAATAAAGAGGAATTATTTTTGCCTTTATATAAATACATACTCATAGCCATCATAAAATTTCATTAATATACTTCAGGTAATACGATAGAGACTGTTCCTTCACCAAGAGTCACAACCTTGATGACATCCGTACAGGTAACTAATCAATAGCTGCTGGTCATTAACTTTGAATCATCCTCATCGTTAACTGTGCTTAACCCCATGGTTCCACGATGATGGTGTAAGATGAAGTATAAGTCATAATTCTTTTCCTCAATACACAGCTTGGATGTTAAGGGTATCTAGATTTAGAAGAACCGATCAAGACTTATGCTACAATGGCACAGGATCTTCTTGGCTTGATGCTTATTTTCTGTTGTTCACCCAAAAGCAAAGACGGATGAAGAAAACCTGAACACCTCTAAAAGACATACCAGCTCCCCAAATAACCTGTGATAGAACCAGAAATGCAAAGGAGTAAGTGAGGCTGGAGGGTCTGGGTCTGGAAGCCGGCAGAAGTGTATTCATGGTCTGGCCCCTTTGGGATAATAGATATCAAAATATTGAACAAGACACGAGAATTGGTAGAGATCAAAAGCAGGCACACTGCTTCACAGCTTAGGTGCAAGGCAGCTGGCACTACTCCACTCATAAAATAAGTGCAAAACATGTTAGTCATCTGTCTTTTTTTTTTTTTTTGAGATTTTATTTTTAAGTAATCTCTATACCCAACATGGGCTCGAACCCACAACCCCTCACATGCTCTTCTGACTGAGCCAGCCAGGACCCCCAACAAGTGGCCTGGGATTCTGCTGGCTGGTGTGATAGACTGGAAAAGGACCATTCAGCCCTTAGTCCGTAACTTGAGCCAAGCACCACCCTGAAGACTGAATCCACAGTATGTCTAATATCCCCCTGGGGCAGGAACCCATAAAGCATAATCATTAGATCTGGTCGTGAACGACAGTGACCCAGGGATAATTAGAGACCATCAGGAAAAAATATCCATTATGTAAAAAGCAATGTAGAGTGAGGGTGGGAAAGAAAACAAAATACAATTTATTTCCACTGAAAAATCAAATTACATTTTTATATGTTAATCGAAATGTACATGAAACTACAGACAAAAATATAAAGATTGAAAAGCCACATGATGAGTAATTAAAGCATGCTGGACCTGCAGTGTTCAGGAGGAGATAAGAATAATGATTAAGGCTCTAACAGAAAAATTTATAGTTAAGAATGTATGTCAAAAACATAAAAGCGACTATAGAAAGAATGGCTTCCAAATATCACAGGGGAAAAGGAAAATACAGAGAACTATTATCAGTTCAATAGTAGACAAGAAAGTAGAAAAAATAATTAAAAAACGAGGATGTTAATCAAACAAATCATAAAACAAGGTTAAGATAATTGAGCGTACATACACGAGTAATCAGTTGAGTGTAACTGTGTTTCACGTACCTATAAAGTTAGAGATAAGTGGATTTGAAAAAACTAAATAAAGTCCTGTAATGTGCTTCTTACAAAGCACGAGTAAAACGACATACAGAAATATAAAATTAAAGGAACAGAGAACAGATACCCGTTATCTAATAACCAAAAGAGAACTGGTGATTAAGTATGGGGTCTGGAAATAGACACCCGTATATATGGGAATTTGATGTAATAGCAACATAATGAAGCTGATGACAATGGTGGACGACGGTAGTCGTGAATGTCATTGTGCGCACATCACGGGCCAGGCCGGGTCAGCGCTTGGTGGACTGGAGCTGGTGCAGTTCTCCTGACCACAAGGACTTCAGAGGCTTTAGCTGGTTATCAACGGCGCCTCTGTTTTTGGGCCTTTACTATCTAAAGCGCAAAAAGAAAGCTGGACAGCCTGTAGGAAACTGGCCTACGACCGTGAACAGAAAATACAGCCTGAGAGGAAAATCAAGAAGCTGATCAACCTACGAAAAGGAACCCATTTCTCCACCAACCAAAACATGGCTTCCTGCCTCGTGCTCACCGGTTTGGCGAGAAATCCGGAGTCTGGAAACACAGCAGTTGGCGAGGATGGAGAGAAACAAACTCACACGACGTGGACAGGAGAAGAGACGGTCGCGCGGCTCTGGAAATGTGACAGGCCGCGGCCACCTCGCACCCTACCCACAGGCCGGCTTCCCAGGACAGGCCCTAAAGAGATGCTTCCCACACACTAACAGGGAAACACAACGTTTCCCACCGATCAGTGCTTGTATTCGGAAATTATTAGAATTAACTTGATGCGGATAAACCTCAAAGGCATAATATCGCTATGGGAAAAGAATTAAGTAAATATACACCAAGTTGAATGCCATTTACAGAAGTATAAACATGTGCAAATTTATGCTAAGTATTATTTTAGAATCCCTATGTAATGAAAGTATAAAATCACGAATTGCAATAATGAAACAGAAATTCAAGTTACTGAATACTTCTGGGGAAAGGAGGAGAGAGAATCCAAGACAGTTGTGCAGAGAGCTTCAACTTTATCTGTAATGCTTCACTTAAAAAAATATATGAAAAAAAATATGAAGCAAAAATATTTAAAAAAATGAAGCAAAGACATGAAAACTTTAAATTATGCTAAAGCTGACCAGTGGCAACACAGATGTCTGTTATATGCTTCTGCATATCATAGTTCCCATTTGGAGTATTTCACAAGCCTTATGTAGTATTTTGGTATAAAAATACGGTACAGGGGCACCTGGGTGGCTCAGTGGGTTAAAGCCTCTGCCTTCAGCTCAGGTCATGTTCCCAGGGTCCTGGGATCGAGCCCAGCATCAGGCTCTCTGCTCAGTGGGGAGCCTGCTTCCTCCTCTCTCTCGGCCTCTCTGCCTACTTGTGATCTCTGTCAGATAAATAAATAAAATCTTTAAATAAATATGGTATAAAAATAATACTTGATATATATAATGAATCTAATAATATGAGATTTTAAATATAATAAAGAGGCTTAGAATTTATAATTATATTTATAATTTGTAACACTTATAATATGCTGAAATGCATTTCATTTCTTCCAACTGTCTCAGTATTATTCTTTGTGATTAGCATGTTTCATAGCATATGGTTAGAATTCAAAATACGTTTGTAGAGTAAAACAGTGAGTAAACATTAAAATATCTCCATGGGACGCCTGGGTGGCTCGGTTGGTTGGGCGGCTGCCTTCGGCTCAGGTCATGATCCCAGCGTCCTGGGATCGAGTCCCACGTCGGGCTCCTTGCTCGGTGGGGAGCCTGCTTCTCCCTCTGCCTCTGTCTGCCTGTGCTCACGTGCTCTCTCTCTCTCTCTAACAAATAAATAATAAAAATTTAAAAAAAATCTTAAAATATCTCCATATACAGAGTGTGTAACTGACTACCAGAAAGACTGCAGTGAGTAAAAAAACCCACAAATACAGAAACTTGGTATGTATTGATAAAACATGCATGAAAAGATTTTACTTTTTTAGTGCTTTTCTTAGATATAATATACTTCAAACGTCCTTGGAAGTGTTTACATATTTTAAAAGTGCAACAAATTGTTTTAGATTGAATTTAAGATGATCACTATAAATATAATTAATTTTAAAAGGTATGTTGGAGAGCAGTCTCAGCACATATGTTTTCAGAAGTTAGCTCAATAATGTGTGGACCTTTCACTACAAGCTGTAAGCAAATGAGAAACTGTTTAATTCCATCCAGTAACTGAGCTCATTTGGAATCAACACAGTCTAGGGGCGCCTGGGTGGCTCAGTCTTTAAGCCTCTGCTTTTGGCTCAGATCATGATCCCAGTGTCCTGGGATCGAGCCACGCACTGGGCTCCCTGCTCGGCGGGAAGCCTGCTTTTCCCTCTCCCACTCCCCCTGCTTGTGTTCCCTCTCTCGCTGTGTCTCTCTGTCAAATAAATAAATAAAATATTTTTTAAAAAAGGAGTTAACACAGTCTAAATAGCTGCTGTTTATAAATATAAATCCAATAGAGAAGTTTTGAGAACATAATTCAACCAAAACAATAACTTAAATCATATTAATTATGCAATAAAACTAATTTTAAAATTTCAAAATCTTACTAAAATTAGGGCATTTTTGTATTATGACAGTGCCTGGGGAAACAGCTAAGTAAGATAAGTTCTAATTATTGCCATGATTTATATATCATAAGTGTTTTTCTCCTTCCCCTTCAGATTAGCCTGGAAAGGAATCTATTTTACTTTGGCCATAATTTAATGTTATCATATGGTCCTCTGACTTGTAGTTGCCCTGACGTTGAAGCAGGAATTTTACTGTGAGCAGAAGGGTCAGGTATCATAAAGGGGAATGTTGCTTTTAGTGCAGAGTCAACTTAGAGACGCTGTTCTTGTCTTGGTCCGGATGGTTGTGGCAGATGTTGGCTGACGTCACGCCCAGGGATCCGAAAGTGCTACAATGTGAAGGGACTGGGAAAGGACATCAACTGTAGTTTGGTCATTTGTAAGAAAACACAATTAGACCATGACTAATTTCAGAACGGATTTAAAGTGACTCACAGCACTCAATTACATAAGTGACAGGAGCTGACAGAGTGGCAAACTGGCGAGTCTAGGGGTTTTCTCCGTCAGACTAAAACCAGACTGCCCGCACGGAGGAAAAGGCATCTGCGTCTGAGGAACACAAGACCGTAGGCAACCCCTTGGGATGCAGAAGGTGTCTGGCCTGGGAGCTCAAGCTAGGGGAGTCCGTGTGTCACAATTCACAAATAGGTTAAGGGAAGCCTTTTAAGTCTGGTCTTTCCTCTCGACGACACAGTCCTGGGCAGGGTACCGACTCTCAGTGGACAACATGAGACAAAATAAGTCAATACAGGGGCGCCTCGGTGGCTCAGTCATTAAGCGTCTACCTTCGGCTCAGGTCATGATGTCCTGGGATCGAGTCCCACGTAGAGCCCTGCACTGGGCTCCCTGCTTGGTGGAAAGCCCGCTTCTCCTTCTCCCTCTCCCACTCTCTCTGCTTATGTTTCCTCTCTGTGTCTCTCTCTGTTAAGTAAATAAAATCTTAAAAAAAATACATATGTACATACATCCTGACCTACTTATAAATACATAAAAATAAAATTAAAGTTAAAGTTAAAAAGTGATAATCCAGCACCACAAGAACTAGAGGGTTTCTAATATTTAAAAGAAGCCAAATAAATTTCTTGATATTGATGATACAGATTAGGTAGAAGTAGTTGGAAAGAATGAAAACTACGTGGTAAAAGACCATCTTATATCCAAAGAGAATTGAGCTACAGTGGAACTTGTTGGAAGGGCCATTTTTATCTTTAAAACTAAGAGAGCATTTTCACTGCCAAGTTCCTTGGGCAGATTTTCAAGGTATTACAACATAAAAAATGGAAGAGCTGGTTTTGACATAATTTTTTTAAAGATAAGCTGTTACCACTTTATCACCTTGTTGTTCAGAAACACCCACAAATATTCAAGCCTCCTCCCTCAGCTTCCCTTTCTTTATGGTAAGGGGTGTTTCCTAGTGAACATTTTAGGATGAATTACAGCAAAATATCCCAAAATGGTAGCATTAGTTAATATATCAGAAGGAGAGTTTTAATATGAATTTAAACTTTGACGAATTCTTTCAAAACTTATGATTTAATCTTTATGTTATGCATACTAAATTGCTCTTTCTGGTAATAATTAGCCAGCTGTTTAATTAGTTTTTTATACCGACTCTTATTTTTTTTTAATAATAAATCAAACTATCAACATACAAATGGACACAAGCTTTGTTTACTTGATACAAGTATTAATGGAAAACAGTCTGTAAATTATTCAGATATTATAAAAGCACGGGTGGGGCTAACTCATGCACTATTGCATATAAGAAGGGAATGTCATCTGCCAGAACCTTCTGAGTTTAGGTCTTCAAGTTATAGGATACAGGCTTTGTTGATGAACCAGTAGCACAGGCTCTATTTTAAGACTGTACATGCTAGAGCACAGAATCTATTTGTGGAATCATGGCAAGATCAATGACCATAGCGGAGAGCTGATTCTATTTTGAGCTGTTTTCTTGATGAGAGACCATGGTTAGACACAGTAGTGGCATAATTGTGTCTAAAATCTGCATGCTTCTTACAAAAAATAATAAATTGAGTAATTCATTTTTTTTGAGAAAGAAGCCTAATATGATATTAAGGTGATATTCAACATGTAGAAGTATTTCTAAGCTAGGGAGATAAGGATTTATTTTCATGAAAATAAAGTAGACTACATTTTGAGATTATTTTAACATTTCTAGACTAAATAGTTTAGGATAACTGAATTTGCCTTTCAGGAAAAGATAAAGATAAAAAACCAAACAACTATAATGGCAAGAGTTGCCCGATTTGCCTTTTTTGATCTAAGGAGATTATACATTTTATAGTAGATACAACATAGGAATCTCAGAGTTATAATGATTTCAGAAAGATAGTCCAAAAACTGTCAATTTGAATAAAATATTTCACTTAATTGCAAATGCAACAGTTTAACTGTGAGCTGGAGGCTTTCCATGCAGAATACTGGCCCTGGAACCTGAACCCAAAGACTCTCTAAAAGTTGTTATGACAGAATTTGTTTTAACTATTTTGAATTGCTTACAAAAATTCTAACAATTATTTTTAAGTCACCATATTCAGTTTCATAATATTTTCTTTTCTTCCTGATATTTAAACTTTATTTCACAGAGGTTTAAGCAAGATGAAATTTGGGGAAACATGGACACATCTGGGAATTAACTGCATCATGTGGAAATATCTGATTCTTCACCTCTAACTTAGGTAAATTTGAGTTCTTCAGCTAATTTACTAAAGGATGCTGTCTCCTCCAAAGTAAAAGAGGAAAACGTAACAAAAATAGACTGTATACTTTCTGAATCTCCCCCTGGGCTGACTGCTTCTAGGTGATTCCATGTGACGTCAACTTGCATGTTAGAAAGATGGGATGTGGGAGAAGAATCTGTTCATTTTATTCAGAGACTCCGTGCCTTTCAGCCATGGCCAGTAGAAGGTGATGGTTCTCCGTGACAGCCTCTGTTTCAGGCGTAGATGATAGTAAGAGTATTGTGCAGTCAAATGCTCTACCACTGAGCTCTACCCCCCAGTAGGAGTACTGTGCAGTCAAATGCTCTACCACTGAGCTCTACCCCCCAGTAAGAGTATTGTGCATAAGACCCGGTGGACTGCGAAGGCCTGCGCTGGGCTGTAAGCTCGCAAGCCGGTCAGCTGGTGAGCGAGGAAGACAAGGCCCTGCACGCAGACGCCGCCTTGCTTTCCGGAATCAACTACTGAACGGTTGAAGCTAGTATGTTTCGCTGCAGAGATAGCCTATCCACTCTGCTCGCGAGTTTTCCTTTCCAGGCGGTTCGTAGGAGCTAACCGGCAGCCCCACAGATCTCCAGAATATACCGGCCTTCATGGGGGACACTTAGGGTGGCCGAGGCGTGGGGACCCCGCTTTACAGCCAGAAACTGCGGAGCGCCGGCAGGTGCCACGGGGGACACGGACGCGCGCCAGGCGCGGGGCTCCAGCTCGGGGGGACTTGAAGAAGGGACTTTAGCCCCCGAGGCTCGGTTTCTTCCCGTCTCTGCGTGAGCCAAGGGTAC